>LNAC01000056.1:4424757-4442335 GCA_002007465.1 Ailurus styani | reverse complement strand
CTCTCTCTCTCTCTCTAAAAAAAAGTAATAAATAAAATAAAACTCCCAACAAACGAAAGTCCAGAACCATATAGCTTCACGAGTAAATTCTACCAAATATTTGTTGATTGACTTATCTACCTATTTATTTTTGTTGAGGTATAGTTGACACACAAGATTACATTAATTCCAGATGTACAACACAGAGACTCAATAAGTCTGTACATTATACCATGCTCACAAATGTAACTATCTATCACCATAAATGCTATTACAATACCACAGACTAGGGGCGCCTGGGTGGCTCAGTCATTAAGCCTCTGCCTTCAGCTCAGGTCGTGATCCCAGAGTCCTGGGATCAAGCACCGCGTCGGCCTCCCTGCTCTGCGGGGAGCCTGCTTCTCCCTCTCAGACTCCCCCTGCTTGTGTTCCCTATCTTGCTATCTCTCTCTCTCTCTCTCTGTCAAATAAATAAATAAAATCTTTAAAAAAAAATACCACTGACTATATCCCCTATGCTATAGCTTTCACCTGTGACTTATTCATTCCACAGCTGGGAGCCTGTGCCTCCTACTTCCCTTCACCCATTCTGCCCATGCCCCAGTCCTCTCCCCTGTAGCAACCATCCGTTTGTTCTCTGTATCTATGGGTCTGTTTCTGCTTCTTGTTTGTTTTGCTTTTTCGGTCTACCAAACATTTAAAGAACAGTGAATACGTCTCCTTCTCAAATTATTCCCCCAAAATTGAAGAGGTATAACACTTCCAAATTCATTCTACAAGGTCAGCATTACCCTGATACAAAACCAGACAAAGACACTACATAGAAAGAAAGAAAGAGGGCACCTGGGTGGCTCAGTGGGTTAAAGCCTCTGCCTTCAGCTCAGGTCACGATCTCAGGGTCCTGGGATCGAGGCCCGTGTTGGGCTCTCTGCTTGGCGAGGAGCCTGCTTCCTTCTCTCTCTGCCTGCCTCTCTGCCCACTTGTGATCTCTCTCTCTGTGTCAAATAAAAAAATAAAATCTTAAAAAAAAAAAGGAAGAAAAGAAAGAAAGAGGGAGGGAGGGGGAGAGAGAGAGAGAAGGAAGAAGGAAGGAAGGAAAGAAAGGAAGGAAGGAAGGAAGGAAGGAAGGAAGGAAGGAAGGAAGGAAGGAAGAAAGAAAGGAAGGAAGAAAGTTAACTAATTAATTACAGGTTAATATTCCCAATGAACATAGATGCAAAAATCCTAAACAAAATATAAGCAAGCCAAATTCAACCATACATTAAAAAGATAAAAAAAAAAGATCACACACCGTAATCAGTTGGGACATATTCCACAGATGCAAGGATGGCTTAACATCTGCAAATCAATCAACATAACTCACTGCATTAACAAAACAAAGGATGAAAATCATATGATCATTTCAATCAATGCAGAAAGGGCAACTGACAAGATTCAACATTCACTTATGATAAAAACTCTCAACGAAGTCATACATACCTCAACATAATAGAGACCATATATGACAAACCCACAGCTAATATCATACCTAACAGTGAAAAGCTGAAGATTTTTCCTCTAAAATCAGGATCAAAACAAGGATGCCCACTCCCACCACTTTCATTCAACACAATATTAGAAGTCCCAGGCACAGCAATTAGGCAAGAAAAAGAAATAAAAGGGGCCCAAATTGGAAAGGAAGAAGTAAAACTGTCACCATTTGCATATAACATGAATATTATATATATAGAAAACCCTAAAGACTCCACCAAAAAACTATTAGAATAAGTGAATTCAGTAAAGTTGCAAGATACAAAATTAGTATACAGAAATCTGTTGCACTTCTATACACTAAAAATGAACTAGCAGAAAGAGAAAACTCCATTTACAATTATACCAAAAAGAATACCAAGGAATAAGTTTAACCAAGGAAATGAAAGACCTGTGCTATGAAAACTATTAGACATTGATGAAAGAAGTTGAAGACAAACAAATAAATGGGAAGATACACCATGCCTGCGGATTTAGAAGAATTAATAGTGTCAAAATGTCCATACTACCTGAAGCAGTCTACAGATTCAATGCAATCTCTATCAGAACACCAATGGCATTTTTCACATAATCCTAAGATTTGTGTGGAACCTCAAAAGACCCCAAACAGCCAAAGCAATCTTGAGAAATAGGAGCAAAGCTGGGGGTATATATTGCCAGAGTTCAAGCTATACTTCAAAGCTACAGTAATCAGAACAGTATGGCACTTACATAAAAACAGACACAGAGATCAGTGGGGTAGAACAGAGAGCCCAGAAAAACCCACACCTATCAGTCAATTAATCTACAATAAGATAGGCAAGAATATACAGTGGGGGAAAGACAGACAGTCCCTTCAACAAACGGTACCATGAAAACTAAACAGCTATGTGCATACAAATGAAACTGGACCACTTCCTTGCACCAAATACAAAAGGAAATTCAAAATAGATTAAAGACTTAAAGGTATGACCTGAAACCATAAAAATCCTAGAAGAAAACAAGGGCAAAAACTCTTTGATACTGGTCTTAGCGATAATTTTTTAGATCTGTATCCTTGGGCAAGGATGACAAAAGCAAACAGAAATGACAGAGCTTCCACCAACATAAAAACCCTCCACACAACGAAGGAAAAGGCAAAATGAAAAGGCAATCTATTGAATGGGAAAAGATATTTGCAAATGATATATCCAATAAGGGGTTAACATCCAAAGTATGGGCCACCTGGGTGTCTCAGTCAATTGAGCATCTGCCTTCAACTCAGGTCGTGATCTCGGGCTCCTGGGATTGGGCCCCACATCAGGCTCCCTGCTCACTGGGGAGCCTGCTTCTCCCTCTGCCCCCACCCTTCCTCCTCACTCATGCTCTCTCTCACAAATGAATAAATAAAACATTTTTAAAAATAAATAAACAAAATACATAAAGAACTCATACAACTCAATTTCAGAAAAACAAACAACCCAATTTAAAAAATGGGCAGAGGATCTGAACAGACATTTTTCCAGAGAAGACATGCAGATGGCCAACAGGTACATGAAAAGATGCTCAACATCATTCATCATCAAAGAAATGCAAATCAAAACCACAAAGAGATCTCACATCACATCTGTCAGAATGGCTACTGTCAAAAAGACAAGAAATAATAAATGTGGGTGAGGACATGGAGAAAAGGAAACCCCTGTGCCCCGTTTGGGGGGATGTAAATTGGTGCAGCCGCTGCAGAAAACAATACGAAGATTCCTTTAAAAATTAAAAATAGAGTTACCATATGATCCAACAATCCCACTTCTGGGTATTTATCCAAGGAAAACAAAAACACTAATTGAAAAAGACATATGCACTCCTGTGTTCATTGTAGCACTATTTGCGATAGCCAAATAGTGGAAGGAACATAAGAGTCCGTCGATGGATGAATAAAGAAGATATGTGTGTGTGTGTGTGTGTGTGTGTGTACTGAATATTACTCAACCATAAAAAAGAATGAAATCCTGCCGTTTTGCAACAGCATGGTAGGCGCTAAAGGGTATGATGCTAAGTGAAATAAGTCAGACAGAGAAAGACAAATACCATAGGATTTCCCTTATATGTGGAATCTAAGAAGGAAAACAAACAAGCAACACAAAACAGAAACAGGTTCATAGACACAGAGAACAAACGGATGGTTGCCGGTGGGGGAGGGGCGGGAGGGGGAGGATGGTCAAAATAGGTGAAGGGGATTACAAGGTACAATCTTCTAGTTATAAAATAAATAACACACAGGGATCCAATATACAGCATAGAAATTACGGTCAATAATACTGCAAACTTTGTATGGGGACGGGCGGGGACTACAACGATCGTGGTGGTCATTTCATAACATATAGACATTGAATCACTACACTGTACACCTGAAACCAGTCTAATATTGTTTTTCAATTATACCTTCACTTGAAAACATAAGTTAATAAAAGAAAGTCTGGGTGTTATTCTCAGAGGAAGGCAAAAATAGCAGATAGCCACTATCACGGGACGGGATCTGGATATGAAGCAATGGGGGAGCGGGAACGAGCAAAACCAGAAAAATGAGCACCAGGGCACACAATAGGTGTTCAATGAAACATACGGGGTGGGGGCACCTGGGGGGCTCAGCAGGTGGAGCCTCTGACTCCTGGTTTTGGCTCAGGTCGTGATCTCAGGGTCCTGGCCTCAAGTCCCATGTTGGGCTCCACACTCAGTGGGGAGTCTGCTCGAGATTCTTCCTGGTTCTCCCTCTGCCCCTCCCCCCACTCACATTCTCTCTCTCTAAAATATATCGATAAATCTTTTTTTTAAAAATCAGCGAATGGAGAAGAGGATTAAAGCAGTACTAACATTTATGAACGACTCCTGCAAAGTCCAGCACTGTGTTCAATCCTTATGCTTCATCTCCCTTAAACGTCACAGCAACCCAAGGAGTAGAAGCTCCCACTCTCCCCATGTCACAGATGAGAATGCTACAGCGCAGAGAGGCTACGTAACCATCCCAAGGTCACAGAGCTAGCAAGTGGCAGAGCTGGGGTTCAAACCCAGGCAGACTGACAGACTGCCCTAAATTTCAGTGATGTACTTGAAACAGTTCATGAACATAACTGAGCAGTGAGCGATGTGACACAAGTCCATTCCCTCACTCAAACACGCATTAAAAACTTTCACAGAGGAAGAGGTGGAACGAAAGGGGTGAGGGACTCTTGAAGTGTGGGAAGTATAGGGAAAAGCACGGCGACACCTTCCTCCGTCATGTTGTCTCTGTGCTACGGTGAGAGAGAAGCAGAACGCAGTCGCCTTCACAGAATGATCTGAGCTGACAGGCAAATTGGTCCAGTAGGAAGATGAGGCCACTTCAGAGCCCGTGTACGTGAAGCTGGTGTGAACAGCAAGGCTGACACTTCCTCCCCCAATACCTTTCCTCCTGAAATATGCAGACCCTCTTAACAGCTCAGCCCATAAATTTAAGAGAAAAACACTTAAACCGGGCTCGGCGTAGGGGGTGGTGGGTGGAAGGAGAAAAAGATATTATAAGGAAATAAAAATTTCACCATAAATCCACGATGCCATCTAGAGAGCCTTTTCCATTAGAAACAAATGAGTTTGGGGATGCCTGGGTGGCTCAGTGGGTTAAAGCCTCTGCCTTCGGCTCAGGTCATGAACTCAGGGTCCTGGGATCGAGCCCCGCATCGGGCTTTCTGCTCAGCAGGGAGCCTGCTTCCCCCTCTCCCTCTGCCTGCCTCTCTGCCTACTTGTGATCTCTCTTTCTCTGTCAAGTAAATAAATAAATAATCTTAAAAAAGAAAAAAAAAAGAAACAAATGAGTTTGCATTAAGAGCTAAAGAAGCAGAGACTGGGGAATTGGAGGATGTCCCTTTATTAAGACCGAAGCTCCCAGAATCTGGAGAAATGCAAGGAGTAGATGGGCTGGCAGTCCAAGTCCTTCGGGAGCCCTCCGCAGCAGAAATCACTAGGACTAGAACCTCAGGAAGCTGCGGCAGGTCCCTAAGAACCCGTCCCCCATTGTCCCCATTGCTGTTAACTCCACTTCCTCGGATGTCAGCTCTTCCATCTGCTATCCCTCCGTCCCACCCCCGCTTGTTTCAAATGACTGCAGATCCCGGTTGGGTGCTGATCTCTGCACAGTGTTCCTGGTGGGTGAACCCCTTCTTTCTGACCCCCTCTTCTATGTTTGGGGAATCCCCTTATTATGAGGCAGTGGGAAATCACTTAAAGGCACTTGGATATTTCCATACCATGGACTACCATGCAGTAATCCAAAAAAATAAGATAGTTCTATGTGCCCATAGATACTGGGGAAGAGAAAAGATGTAGATGTACCAAAAACAAACCTAAAACTGTTATAACATATATATTTATATATTTCCTACAGGGATAAATACACAGCAAAATGATATAAATGGTTACCTTTTGGAAAGATATGAAATTGTTCAAAAGGGACTCTGGATTTATCTGTAATGTTTCTTTAAACCGTATTTATATCTTTGACAAAGATGGTGTTAATCACTCACCAACCTGCTTTCATTTTCCTCTTGGCACCCACAAAAACTTCTATCTCCCAGGCCCCTCCTTAGGAGGCAGAATAAAATCTCACACATGCACGCATGCACGCGCACACACACACACACACATGATAATAAAAGACCCTGATGATTCATGCCTTCTCACCAAATACTGTGTTACCCTACTATGGTGTGCATCGCCATCTACTAATTATTCCCCTGGCATCCATTCTGACCTTCTTCCATAGTAACAGAACTCTTGATTTGTAGCAATCTAAAATGAAGACTTCCCATGGGGGGCGCCTATTTGGTTAAGCATCCTACTCTTGATTTCAGCTCAGGTCATGATCTCAGGGCCGTGAGATCAAGCACCTTGCTGGGCGTGAAACCCGATTAAGAGTCTCTCTTTCTCTCTCCCTCTGTCCCCAACCCCGCTCAATCGCTCTCTTGTTCTCTCCCTAAAAACAAAACACTTCCCAGATTCTCTTGCAGCTAGATGTGGCCATGTGACTTAGTCGCACTCAATGGGATGTAAGTGTATACTGAAAGCATCACGGGGCTACCGGGACTCTTCCAAAAAAGGCGTTTGATGCACATCCTCTACCCTTTCTTTGCACCCCCATATTGGTCCCTGGAATGAAGATGAAATTGCTGTACCCGCAGCTTGGACCACGAAGACAAAGACCACAAGCTTGAAATGGTAGAAGGGACCAAGCGCCCATGAGGGCTTCATGGAACAGAGTCAACCTAAAATCCTGAACTACATGGCTCCAGAATCTGACTTGGGAGAGAGACAATCTCCTACTTTTTCAGCCACTGCCATTTTAAGTCTGTGTTACTCACTGCTGAAACCTTTCTCACAAGATATGCCCATCACACCACAGACCCAGGCTCCCTTTCCCGCAGGGAATCACAAAGCAGCATCGCCCCCGGCTCGCCTGAGTTCCATGCATGACAACCTCCTGCACCAGCAAAACACAGCAGCGAATTTGGAGGCTCCCCAAAGAGGCATGCTCACCAGCCCCAGCAGGGACCCAGAAACCCCAAGGGAAAGAGCAGGGCTCTCTACATAAAACTCAGCATTACTGTGGCCAAAATGTCTCAAACATTCCAGACGTCCTTCCTTTGTTGCCCCTCCTTTCCCACCACCCACCCCATCACCCCCTTCATCCCTTCACTGAAGTCAAGTAACTCTAATTTCTCCTTCTTTAAAAGGGATATGATAATAGGCATACCAGGCTTGTTGTAAGTATTAGACGAGTATGTAAAGTACTTACAATTGTGACAAGCATATAGCGAACACGATGTAAACATTGGCTACTTTATACACAGAAGGGACTGTCGGTGCATTGGTTTTATTAAAATGGCATTGCACATAATAAGTGACCATGCAACTCACTTTTCTCACTTGACAAGAAACCCTGTTTCAGGAGAATGGATATAGCCTCAAGCTGCTCTTTTTAACAGCTACATGGTAGTCCACGGGGAAACACCACCGTTTAGTCAAGAACTACTTTGCCGGGCGCCTGGGTGACTCAGTGGGTTAAAGCCTCTGCCTTGGGCTCAGGTCATGATCTCAGGGTCCTGGGATCAAGCCCCGCATCAGGCTCCCCGCTCAGCCGGGAGCCTGCTTCCTCCTCTCTCTCCGCCTACTTGTAATCTCTCTCTCTCTCCTCAAATAAATAAATAAAATCTTAAAAAAAAAAAAAAAGAACTACTTTACCAATGGACAGTGCTCTCTTTGTCGCCACCATAGCAGACGCCGCTTGTAAATATCCCTGAACAGACACCCTTGTCTAGTGGCGCTTTTGCTTCTTAAATAGGTTTCCCAGAAGTAGGATTGCTGGGTCAAAGACCACGTTCTCTTTTCATAGATATTAGCAGAATGCATCCCAGATATTCCATGTTTTCAATCAAAGCAACCAAAATACAGGTGAAATCCCCAGACTGGGGCTTTCAGAGGTCCCGTCCGCAATAAAGCAGCCCCCCGATTTCAGCAGCAGCCAAGAGCACGCACAGGATGGTATGGGTGTCTACCAGCTCCTTGGAGGAGGGACACCAGAGGCTCCCGTCCACAAGTGAGCGCCCCCCACCCCCACCCCGCCTGGAGGGTTCTCCCCGCCTCTCTTGGTAAGCTGTTGCAGCAACTTTGTCTTCCTTCTGGTGTAAGCATCACAATTTTCCTTTGGGAAATCATCCCCGTCTCTCTTTCTGGCAACATGCTTCCAATTCCAGCTCCAGAGATGAGTTTCTGACTTAAGTGTGGCTAATCACACACAGAATCCCATCCACAGTCAGTCCCTGGTCGAGGGGTCAGTACGGCACTCAGGTTAATCTGGGGGTTCTCGCTGTTATAATTAGAAAAGAGATGAGTGGTTTTGGAACAAAGCCTGGAGCTGACTGTGGTCAGATTTGTCAGGAGGTGGAGAAAGCCTGTCTGAGAATTAAATGAACACAGAGGAAAAGAGAACCAAGAGACAAAGTGAGAGAGCAGAAGCGCTTGTTAGGAGTATTAAGCCCCTGGATCTAACCATGCCTGAAGCTGTTTCTTCCTTGAACTTCCTGGCCCCAAAGTCCAGTAAATTCCCAACTTTGTCCCTTCCAATGATAAGAATCCACGTTAATATAGTGATATACACTTTGCATTTGGCACATCATCTCCAAAAGTGAACTTGAAATCTCAGCATTGAAAACCTAAAGTATCATGGACCTGGGTGTCACAAGTAAACATAAGAGAAGGCTATGTTCATTTTTAAAGCAACCCAAAAAGAAAAACACAAGGCCATAAAAGAGATGCATTGATCGGAGTCATGCCGAGTATAAAATAACTAACCAGTGGGTTCCTTTAATACCGGTTATCTGCAGCAGCATCCTTAGGAGGGGTCTTCCGAGCTGTAAGCCAACCAGCTCTGTCTATAGAGCAAAAATATCTTGCACACACATGTGTTACTATTTTTAAAATGTTACATAAATGCTACTGTAATTACCAAAACCCACTCGTTCAAAAGCATTACTGAATTGATGGCAACTTTCAATCAATATGTTTTTTTCCTCAACCAAGAGATACCAAACCCACAATTCTTCTCATTCAGATGCGCTGGACAATTTTTTTGACGTTAAAAAGGGACACTTGTTCTTGGCCACAAATGTGTGCTAGGAACACCCATTTACAGAGCATTCCTTGTTTGACTTTCCTTTAAGGCAAGCTTTGTTCTTTAAAAGGGCTAGGTAGTCGGTAGTTGATTCAGGCTTTGCAGGCAAGATGAACTCTGACACGACTCACTTCTCATTGTTAGGAGGAAGCAGCCACAGAGGATATGTAAACAGATGTACGTGGCTGGGTTGCAATAAAACTTTATTTACAAACACAGGTAGAGAGCCAGATTTGGTCCACAGGCCATCATCTGGGGATGCCGGTTTAAGGGGCACAGAAACGAATAAGCAGCATGTCACGTTGTGGAAGTTGATGGAAAAGACAGGATTTGATTGACATGCAACATTTCACCTGCACGTCTACTAGATAAAGCGAACACACCTAAGCTGGCCAACGAGCAATCAACTGTCCCAGAATAATCAGATCACGAGCACAGCAACTTTTCTTGATATTACTGGTTCCAGCAGGAACCATGAACACCAGAGTCAGAGAGATCATGGTTCAAATCTAACCTCCACCCACTGTGCTTCCAGGGACAAATAGGGTAACGGGGTCCTGGCTTCCTAACGGTCTTAACAACATTATTAGTAATTACCACCATTTCCTGAACACTTAGTATGTGCAAGGCACTGTGCTAATAAGCATTTTGCTTCCGGGGTCATCCTTGGGTCCCCTTAACTATATTCTCAGTAGGGATATTAGCAGGCCCATCCCTGAGACGCAGAAACACAGGCTCATCTACCCCGACCTTCTCCCCAGGGCTGCTGGAGAAGAACTTACAGAAGGCAAAAGCCCAACTCACAGATGTACGTTCTGTTTGTTAATTTCATTGCTAACAAATATTGATTTGGCCCCAATTCCAAGTACAGTGATAGGCATAGAGTTGGCACCCAGTAAATATTTACTGAATGAATCCATCAGTCAGCTGGTCCTGTGCAGCAACTTTCCAACTGCATCCAAACCCCACTTGTGACCTCTACAGTCACCATTGTGATCCAAGCCTGGACTAGTGCAGTAGTCCTTCTCGGCTCTCCTGGCTTCTGCTCCTGGGAGTCAGAGCACGGCCCTCTTCTGTCAAATCTGCCAATGGTTCCCACCTCACTCAGAGGAAAAGCCACAGTCCTTACCAGACTCGGTCCTGTCATCTCACCCACTGCTCTCCCTCCTTTACTCAGCTCAGTCGCACTGGCCTCATTTCCATACTTGAACCTGCCAAGCACCTTCCCACCTCAGGGCCTTTGCATGGGCTATTCCCTCTGCTTGGAACACTTATCCCCAAGATAGCCACCAGATAACTTGCTCCCTCACTTCTTTAGGTCTTCACTCAAATGTCACCTTTCTGGGTGCTGCTATTTAAAATTACAGGGGTGCCTGGTTGGCTGGCTCAGTCAGGGGAGCATGTGACTCTCAGTCTCGGGGTTGTGAGTTCGAGCCCTGCATTGGCTGTAGGGTTTAATTTAAAAATGTTTTAATAATTAAATTAAATTAAATTTCAAAACATCCCTCCCCAGCACTCCCTCTCTGGGGCCCTCGTCCGTGCTTACTACCACTCACTACCACTCAAACTGCATTTTAGCTATTCATCTAGTCCAGTGCCTATCTCCACCTTAATGCTGCCCACCCCCCACCCCCCCCCGCCGAGTACAGGGGCCTTCGGCTGTCTTGTCCTTGCATTCCACCAGCCCTGAGAACAGGGCCCATCACAACACAGGTGCACAATAAAAATATGTTCAAATGAGCAAAGGCAGGCAGGGAGGAAGAAAGCAGACTGGGCTGGAGTTTCAAAGAAGATCAGCAGGAAGGGGCTCAAGACCCATTTCGCAGACGGGGAAACAGAGTCCCAGGGAGGTCAGGAGCTAGAGCAGTGTCCCAGATCTCCCAATTTCTTGAGAGAAGCCAGGATCCTGGATACTGACGGCAACTAACAAGACCAGTCTCCCGGCCAGACATGGCGCAAAGGCAGCCAGAGGCTCTCCACTGGCCTGGAAAAGTCCCAATGCACGGCCACCCTAGAAAACTTTTTTGGCGAAATGACATTTTCCATCCATACCACGCCCTTCCCCTGCCCCTGCCCCGTATTTCCGATAGGAGCAGACTCCGAAAGAATGGGGGGGCGGGGCCCCCTCCCGTGCAGCCTCCCCCTGCAGCCTTGTCGTCTGCAGAGCCCTCATCCCTGTGCCCAGGCGCCCCCCAGCCCCACAAATCAGGCCCCCTCAGCCCTCCCAGCAGCGCCAGCCGCCTGCAGCGGCAGATGGCACAACTACAGAAGGGAAAAATACCAAGCCCAGGATATAAATACGTCGACAGTACACAACATGAAGGGAACCGTGCAAACAAAGGGAGCCACGGATTCCGAGGCCCGGGAGACCAGGCAGAGCCAGCCTGCCACTCGGGAGTTCTGGAAGGAGCGCGCAGAGCCGGCCCGGGAGCGCGGGCTGCAGCCACAGCACCATTTTTATGTGTCCATTTGCTCCGATGAATTAAGAGCCCTGGTGGGAGGCATTCCGAGCACAAAGCAGACATTAGCGATGCGTTATTTACTGAGTCACCCTTCCTGGGCGCTGAATCCTGGGCACCGAAGCCCAGCCATGATGAGTTAGGTCCCCCAACGGGTTAATTTAGGTTAACACCGCAAAACAACCCGGCTCAGAAGCACCAGGCGATTCCAGACACTCCATCACCCTCGGTAATAAAATACAGCAAATCAAATTGGACTCTATTGATTTTTTATGTAACTATTTTGGGACTGAAGTGTAAGGAGAGGGTATTTGATCAGTTAAGAAGTCGGGTGTCAGGGAAGGGAGTTCGGACACCCTGACTGTGGACTCAGGTGGTCTAAGCAGGGGAAGACATCGGAATTCAACTCAGAGAACCCAGGCTTCTTTCTCCCCTTCCCTGGGCAGACAGTGGGCATCACGGGTCTGTCCCACACTAAGTGGCAAGTAGCAAAAACCTGGATGGAGAATAAAGTAACGAAGGCGACCGTGCTTTGTCTCTCCCCGTGGAACCTATCACCGCGTGACATTATGTCTCTCTTTGTCCGTTGTTTTATTATGGTCTTGCTCCACCAGAATACCAGCTCCTCAGAATGGGGGATGTGTCTCCTTTGTTCCATACTGTGCCCTCACAGTGCTCAGAACTGATTAATATCAGTCTGATGAATGAATGAGGGAGGGAGGGAGGGAGGGGGCAGCTCTTGGTACTTGCTATATGTCAGGCACTGTGCAGGGTACCTTGCAAGTATTCACATTCCTTCTGCATGGAACACCCTTCTCCAGGCTGTTTCCTTCTGATCATGCAGGTCTCAGATTAAGACAAACGCCACCTTCTCCAGGAAGACTTCCTGGATTACCTAGTCACTCCCCATCACATTGCCTTGTGTTGAATATGAGGAGCACAAATCACTGTCGAGGACTTTCCTGTTTATGAATTTGTTGGCTCCTTCTCGCGCTCTCTCTCCATCACACGAACCTGCCCTAGAAGGCAAGCCCCTGGGGTCACAATGACCTAAGTCAGGGGCAGGGAAACTGAGGGAAAACTCCAGGCCAAGAGGGCACCTGAGAGGCAGGAAAGACAGGAGTCACGCATGTTGGGGAGGACTGCCACTCACAGTCGGTGTTGTCTTGATCAGGTCCCTGAGGCCCTCTGAGCCTCAGTATCCCCACCGGGGATACAAGTGAGCCCCAAACCTCCCCCCAGATGGTGTCCCAAGAATCCAGGGAAAGCCAAAGAGAGAAGCCACCATTAACCTTCACTTCACAGCTCTGACCGTGACAGCAAGGAGCCCAGCCGGCCTCCCCTTCTTGCCTGTCCTCCCTCCTCTTAACCACAGGTCATGCGGCAGCGCCCTCACTCCCTTGGTGGTGCCCAACTTTGTGACCAGATCGGCAAGGGGGTAAGTTCAGGGTCTGCTGTCAGCTGAGTGTGTCCCCCCAAAGTTCATATGTTGAAGCCTGAGCCCCGATGTGATGTTTCAGAAAGTGGGACCTCTGGGTGGGGATGAGGTCATGAGTGTGGAGCCTCATGGGTGGGATTATTGCCCTCCTAAATGAGACCCCAAAGAGCTCCCTGGCCCTTCCACGGCGGGAGGACACAGTGAGAAGACGGCATCTAGGAGCCAGGAAGCGGGCTCTCACCAGATCGTGGCCGTGCCGGCGCCTTGATCCTGGACTTCCTAGTTTCCAGAACCACGAGAGATAGGGGTCTGTTGTTTTTAAGCCATCCAGCCTGTGGTATTTTGTTACAGCAGCCTGCATGGACTAAGATAGGGCCCATTTTACAGATGGGAAAACTGAGTCTCGGAAAGGTTTGTTCCCCACGCTGCCCAATATCTCCCGATTTCTTGAGAGAAGCCAGCAACCTGGACCGTGACACTGACACCAACACCTCCCACTTTTTAAATGCTGGCAACCAGCAAGAGAAGTCTGCGGGCCAGACAGTGCCCAAGGGTAACCCTCCCCCACTGGACTTCCACGCGGGCTCAGTTCTCCCAACCCCAAGCCCTCCCTGCCGATGCACTCCAGGGTTCCAACCAAGGCGGCTGACTTTAGAGCAGCCAAAGTCCCCCAAAATGATTTTCTCAAAAAAAAAACCAATTCTGCCTTCAACTTAAGACACACCCCCAAATCCCCTGGGCCAAATTAGTCTCAAAATCCAATCAATTGCCCACAACTCTTGGTGTCCATGCTCACAGAGAGGGTAGCGGTTAAGAGCACAGACTCGGAGTCAGGCTCACTGTGGATTCCCATCATCCCCCTTCCCTCTCCGGCTGTGTGACCTTGCTTAAGCCATGGCACCTCTGTGGGTCTCAGCTTCCCCATCTGTAAAGTGGGGCAAATATCAGTCCTTACCCCCACGTGGTTGTACAGAACTCAGTGAAGCAAAATCTGTGAAGGGCTCAGAACAGAGTCAGCAGTCAATTGGGGTTAGTCACGGAGTTGTTCCCGACTCTAAGGTCCACTGAAATAGAAACAGAAAGGAGGGGGATTCTGTCTGCCAAAGTCTCGGTCTTTAACACAACCACCTAATCCCTCCAGGGCACCCAATCTGAAGGAGTCCCAGTTGCTTGCAGAGCTGACTCCCATCTGCTTGATTTCTATGGCTCTAAGCCTCAGTTCACAGTAACAGATGTACCTGTTACAGAAAAGCAGCACAAGCCCCCAGCGAAGGCGGGCCCGTGGAGGGGACGCAGCAATCACCCCGCAGCTTGGGATGCAGAAGCCCGTCCACACCATTTTGTGTGAGGCCCCTCAGGGGAGTCTGGCTGGGGCGGTGGAGGGGGGGTGGCTGCAGCGGGGGAGGCACAGATCAGCCACTGGGCCAGGCTCCTGACCCTGTGTGACCCCAGGCAAGCTACTTAGCCTCTCTGGACCTCAATATGCTCCCCTAGAAACCGCGAGGAGTGAGAGTGTCCACCTGTCAGCACGTGTCCAGGCAAGGCAAGGCCTGGTACGGGGCCTGGGACACAGTGAGCACCTCTGGCAGCTCTTGGTTCCGTCACCCCATCCCCCACGGCACCGCTGCGAGGACCCGCTGCCTTTGGGAGCTGACCCCTGCTATTCTGATCTCTCTGGGCAGCTGCCGTTCTCATGACCTTGGGCTCCTTAAATGGAGCCACAGTTCCCTCAAGGACCATACAGGAGAGCTCCTTTACCAGAAAGATCCCCTATGTCCAGCAAGAAACACCTGGGTGGAGAGTTTCTTAAAAGAGAAATTGTCTGAGCCATGAGTGTGCCCTGACACCAGTTCACCGTGTGACCCTGAGCACGTCACTCCCCGTGCCCGAGTCTCCTTTTCCCATCTGCAAGGGAGCTGGGAGCGGGGGGAGGGGGGAGGCTCTAAGATGCCTTCTTGCTCTGCAAGACCACTCATTTGCTCCAAGAGCGAGCCGGTGGTGCCACTCAGGCCCCACGATGCCGCCTACAGGGCCAGGGCGCCCCCATCTCCCCAGTGACAGGCAGCACACGCTTGCTCGACGCCACAGCTACAAAGGGAAACGTACCCTCTGGGCCCATTCAATATCAGACCCAGGAGAGAAGAAAGGAGCCACCCAGCTGTGTACAACTGGGGGGCTCATCCGGGAACAAGGCCCCTGGAAGGGGTCTGCCGGCCCGGAGACCACCCTCCTGGACGTCGCACCAACAAGCGAGGGGTTTCTTTTGCTCTCTTGGATCGTGGCAACCACCGTGCTCGTTGTTGGCTCTGAGCACCGCTCATGCAAAAGCCCCATGCCTCCCAAGTTCCCTGCATCCGGTGGGGGCGGGGGGGAATGAAATGATTTACTCTGGGAACCTCCACTGTACCGCCATTAAATCACTCAGGGGAGGGGACAGCATTTGCATACCACTCCCGACGCCGCCTCTCCGAAGAGCAGCACCATACACGGGCAACCCCCCCCCAAACCACTATTCTAAGGAGAAAGAAATATACCACGGGCCAGGCCAAGGTGCCGGGCAGGGCGAGGAGTGTCTCTGCTTTGAAGCCAAAGCCACCTCGCCCCCCCACCGCAGCAGGCTCTGCCACTCACAAGGCCCCTCTGTCGGGGGCTCTCCACCCACCCCAATTCTACAGACCCCGAGCACAATGGGTCAATGAAGCAAGGCACGTCCATTTTCCCCAGCAGGGGCTCTAACAGTGCCGCTAATTTGCAAAGCCCTAAGATGCACAAAAGTGGCTTGAATAATGGGGGCCCCCCAGTCACTAAGCTGGGGGATTTGTGCTGACTCTTACCAAGTACAGTTCCATATGTTTAAGCGCTTGCAAGGCTGAAAGAAGTACGCCCACCAGACTCTCCTCTTTACCATGGTAGCTACCCACGCGGGGGGGGGGGCACGGAGCAGACAGTCGTGTGTGATGGGGGAGAGGGCGTCCTTCCTTCCCTCGGAACCCTCCCAGCCCCTCTCCCAGAACCTCCGCCAAACGCGGTCGGTAAATCATGCCAGAAATTACCCAGAAAATCCAACCAGCTCTGAAGGAAGCTCTAGCTAATTCCTCTGAACCTTTCCACCACCAGTAGGCAGCTAAGTATCTTTCAAGAATTTCAGCCTTGTTTTTTTTCTTCCTCGCTCTCCGAACTGGTGCTAAATATAGAGTTATCAAACTGTCTCTCTTTATGCCCCCGGTAGGGACCGGTGAAAGACTTCCGTGGGCTCCCGAGAACCTGACGATGGCCCGGAGGGCTGTGTCCTAACGGCATTTGCAGGGAGACTCTGGGGAAAGCAGCCGGGCGGCTCTGCCAGGAGCTGGGCCGGCAGCAGGTTTCAGGGGCGGCACACCTTCCCTGCCAGGACCTGGCCCCCCAGAGCCAGGCATCAAACTCTTCTGTTGCTGGGGGGGGCGGGGGGGGCGGGGGGGTTCTCCATCTTCTCTTACGAGCACTAGGCAGCCAGCTTCTCTGAGAGATTTCCAATATTCGCCTATGAGCACATCCAGGCAAAGGCTGACTCCCGTGGAGAAACAAAAGAGATAAAACTGCAATTGCCAAGTCCAAAGGACCGCACTTTTGGGAACAGGTCCCAGGGCCTCAGCTAAGAACAAACAGCCTTGACCCTGCTCGTCTGCCACAGAAGAAGGCAGACAGCAGAACAGTATCCGAGCTGCCCAGGGCCAGGCAGCCTGAAGATTCAGCCACACGTTAAGCCGGAGCCGAACGCCGATGGTATCTCTGACAGAAGGTTCTCTCCGAGCGGAAGGTTTTATGAAATATTTTGGGTCACTTAAGGGCATCTCAGAGTAAGACAATATTTACTTTTTCCATGCAAATACATCCCACATTAAGGTGGCATACAAGGTTTGTTCCTAAATGCAACCTCCCTAAAGCAGTCACAGCCGAAAAGTTAAAGTTGTATTTTCCTACAGCAAACCGGGTGTCTGTGCCGTTTGTTTGTTAAGGAAGGCAGGATTTTTCTAAAGCGAAAGCTATCGGCTCCCACATCATGGGTCCCGATTTTAAAATGTTTGGAGAACTGAGCTCTCCAAACGCACACGGATGTGGCTCGTGACTACTGTTCCGGGCTCCTCTGAGCCTTGAGGATGGTCTCCGCTGTTTCGGGTGGGGGGAGGGGAAGGGGTTGGCATTTTGAGACAGGCTTCCTCTAGAACCAACACGTAGCCATCCCAAGGTGGTAGAAGCGTTCCCAACTCCAGCAGAGAGAGAAAATACATGACTATTTTGCCTTTCCCACTCACTGGGTTTTGGCGACAGCTGCGTCGGTGCCAGCAGGGAGCCCGGCTCCATGGTACCCAGGCAATGGCTCCGGGCATCACCGCGTTCCGGGCGGCCCTGCGCGCGCGGTGCTGCCTGGCCGCCTTGGGGTCAAGGCGCTGGGGCAGCACGCGTCTCCAGCAAGCGGGCAGCAGGCTGCGCCTGGGCCAAGCGGAGGCCACCTGGGGAGGGGACATGTTCGGGGAG
>LNAC01000056.1:4368062-4419482 GCA_002007465.1 Ailurus styani | reverse complement strand
AACCCCCCCCCCCCCCGCCAAGGAGACTCCTTGTGCCCACCTCCTCCCCGCTCCCCCTGCCCTCAGCCTCTGACAACCACCAAACCTCTCTCTCTCCCTCCCTCTCTCTCTCTCTCTCTCCCTGTCTCTCTGGATTCGCCTTGGCTGGCCATTTCACATAAATGGGGTCTTTGTGTCTGGCTTCCTGCACTCGGCATGTTTGCAAAGTGTCTCCATCGTTAAAGTACGAATCCCTACCTCACTCCTTTTTTGTAACTGAAGGATAGTCCATCGCGTGGATAGGACACATTTGTGTATCCACTCGTCTGCTCTTAGACGTCTATCAGGATTGTTGGCACCTTTTGGCCGTTGTGCGGAGTGCAGCTATGAACACTTGAATACAATTTCTGTCACAACACCCGCTTTCAGTAGTTTGGGACTGACACACTTTAATCCACTGGATGCTCGTAACTATCCGTTCATGGTATGGTTGAGGGAACTGGCCCCCCGCCCCCCAGGGAAGGTTAAGCTACGAGTCTGTGGCCCCAGGGTCAGCCCGCGAGGACTGGCAGGATCCGAGGTGACCCAGGCAGTCTGACCCCGGGGGTCTCTGAGTCCCCCAGATGGGTGGGTTGTGCCTCTCCCACTATTGCCTCCGCACAGCCTAAGACCCCCTCAAACTCGGGTGCAGCCTTAACTTCTCCCCAGTAGGCTCTCGTTGGCTTGAGTAGCATCAGGCTGAGACCTGAGGGCAGGGGGAGGAGTCCTGATAGGTCTCAGCCAGTCACATTGCCTCCTGCCACCGATCTGTCTAAAGGAGGCATGTGACCCAGGGCGGACCAGTGAGATGTAAAGGGTAGTTGTGGGAAGATGCTTTCTGGGATCCGGCAACAGAGGCAAAGGGCCAATTTTACCCTCCACCTCTTCCCTCTTGCCGTCTTAGAGAGTGAGGGTGTGATAGGAAGGCTCTGGCAGCCTTTTTGGACCTCGAGGCGCCACGGTACCACTACCCACAGCAGATGGCAGAACAGAAATAGAGCTCCTGCCGAAATCCTTGAGCCACAGTGTCAGCCTCCAGTCCAGACGTTCCGTTCACTGAGATGATAAACTGAATTAAACAAGCTACTTGCAGCCAAAAGCAGCCTGATAAACCTATGTACGGGAAAAGCCCCCAGTGGGCTGCAATATATATTTACCACTCAGAAAAAGATCTCAAGTCAAATGGTAGAAAATACGAAAAGTGTTACTGACTTTGTGAGGGTGGTTATTTTTTTTTTTTTCCAAAACATGTGTTCCTGGCACAAAAGCAGCAAGTATTGAAAAGGCATAACCCGCACCCGCGGAGATAACCACCTCTAGTATATTCATGTGCTTTTCCTTCCTTCCTCCGGGCATAGTCTACACACAATTTATTAAAAATGAGCTCCCATCGGGCACCGGGCTGGCCGTCAGTAGAGCATGCGAGTCTTGATCTCTGGGTTGTGAGCTGGAGCGGCACCTTTAGACACGGGCACGAGCAGCCCTTCAGGGTACGTCCCCAAAGAACGGATTGTCAAGTGAAAGCAGGTACTGCTAAGGGATTTTCACATCACGTGCCTCTCGGAAAAGCTTTACCTATTCAAATTCCCAAGAGTGCAGAGCGGTGCCCATTTGCATTTTTAATATACACTCTGACTTATCCAATTAATATAAAAGATTTCCCATTTAAGTTAGTTCATTACACATTATGAATTTGTAAATATCAAGGAGATTGTCACAACGAAATTTAGAAATTCAGTGAAATCATCACTAGTTATAATTTTATCGTCACGTATTATAATTGTTCAATCCACTATCCTTTGGTAAAATATGGGTGTGGAGGATGGTACTGAGCCATTGTCGGGAAATGGGTGGGCTTTTTTTTCTCTGTCTGCATAGCTCTTTCTTCTGAGCACATATGCCTGTGTCGTTTTCGATATTTTTTATTTCTCTCACAAATTCTATTTATTCTTTAGTCTTTGCACAGGGGAGCTTCCTGTGGGGAAAATAGAGAGGGCATTTCGGACCACACCGGGATTAACACGCATTAGCTTCTCCGGGTTTGCAAAGCCCCAGAGTTCCGGAGGAGGGACGGGAAGTGATGCAACACAGGACAAGGATGGGGCGAGATTATGGAAATGTTGATGGACAGATGAGATCAGTGCCTGATGGATGTGGTCCCCACATTTCTCTCTTGGAGGACCCAAGTTGGAGGTGACCGGCTTGTTAAATCACAGCATTTAGCTACAAAGGGCCAAGAGATTTCTTCTTGCCTAGAACCACCAGGCTCAAAACAGCATTATATTTTATAACGATAAAAGCCAAAGCCAGAAGGGATTGATTCGTTCACAGGATCAAAATGCCCTTAGCTTCAGGCTTGGCTGGTTCAGGAACCCAGGGTCCTCGAGTTTCCATGTCAGCAGAGAAACAGCAGAAAAGAAATGTCATTGGCTACAGTGAGGTCATGTGCCTGCGCCTGAACCAATCACAGCGCCAGGGGATGGGATCTGCTGATTGGCCGGGCTGGAGTCCCATGCCAACCGCAGAGCTGGCAGAGGCTTGGGCCCTGCGCAGACCGCACAGCCCGAGAGCAGGGTGCGGGTTCAGAAGGTGGGTGCATGGGGAGTCCGGGGACCGCTGCCCACACAAGCAGGTTCAATGCAAAGTACAGACCCGGGAAGAACTCTGCTGCATCGATGAGGGAGCTCCTTCCTTGCCCTTACATTTCATTCAGCAGGCGGAAGGCACAGGTGATGCTGATGCCTTTAAGAAGGTTGAAAAATTTTTTCACAGTCACATTTCCTTTTTTAAAAAAAGATTTTATTTCTTTATTTGAGAGGGAGAGAGCACAGGCAGGTGGAGGGGTTAAGGGGCAGAGGGAGAGGGAGAAGCAGGCTCCCCACCGAGCAGGGAGCCCGATGTGGGGCTCGATCCCAGGACCCTGGGATCGTGACCTGAGCCGAAGGCAGAGGCTTAACCCACTGAGCCACCCAGGCGGCCCGCGGTCGGATTTCCTGAAGCATGTTTGCAGTAAGCGAGTCCTACTCTTTAGACCCTAGAGCTGGGTCTAAGACCCAATTTTTCAGCGTGGACACCTGTAAATGAGGTCGCGGTGCTTCGTGAAACATACAAAGGGCAGCCCACTCCAGGGCATCTTCGGTGAACTCTCAGCGTGTCCGGCTGCTGGCACTGTGCTTCCCTTCCTTAGTGAGAGGAGGAAGCCCTCAGGATTAGCTCGGGTGCCCCCTAGCATCTGATCGACTGGCCGAATGTGAGCCCCCTTCTCTTCCTCTTCGCTAAGACCTTCCAGTGGGACAAGCCATTTAACCATCCCAGTCAAACCAGAGCGGGTATTTTCACCCCCATTTTACAAACAAGGAAACGGAGGCTCGGGGGTTTGATCCGTTTGCTTTAAGTCACCTAAAAACGGCGAGTTGGGGCTTGAAGCTACTCTGAGCCGCCACAGGGCTCTTCCTCTCTCCGCAGGAAGCCGTTCCCCACACAAAGCGCGAGACAGAGCTGCCTCCCAAAGGGACGAAGCACCGCATGGGCCACCACGTCCGCCCCCGAGACGTCGCGGTCGGCCGGGTTTCTGCCTTGCTGGCGCGGGGGCCTACGGTCGTGAACTAGGACCGCTGCTCAACTCCTCCCCGCAGGCCTGGGCTGGAACAGAGCGGGGGAGAACCTGGGCGGCTAGGACCGGTCAGGGGGCCTCGGAGAGAGAGACTGATGGTCTGGGAAAGCTCTCGGATCCCTGCCATGAACATGCATGTGCATCAACGATGCCGAAGGGCTGAGCTCGCCGGCGGCCCCCAGGCAGCCCCCGCACCTGCTCCGGGGCGGGGGTGCCACTCAGTTGATTAAACGCAGCCGCTAAAGCCCCCCTGGGTCTCGCCTCCTTGAAACCACAGCACCTAAAATTTCATTGCGATCATCTTGACATTTACAAATTCATAATGTATAATGAGCTGACCTGAAGTGGGAATCTTTTATTAATTGCCTAAAATGGGGAGTATATAATAAGAATGAATAAATACAACAAACCAGGCTGGACTTGTAGGCCTCCGAGAAGCCGGCCGTGGAAGGAGGCTTCACACACGTGACTCCTTGGGATCGCAGGACTGGGCGGGCGGCGGAGGCCAGGGGCTTTCCCTCATGCCGGGCTCGGTCCCCAGGCAGGGAGGGAGAGATCCCGCCCAGACAGCAGACACTATTTGGGTGCGCTGCGTTGTTGACGTCTGCGGCAGGTTTCAGAAACACGAGGGAGCCTCTGAGACGCTGCGCTGCCTGAATGCCCAGGAGATGCTGGGGTACTGTGGGGGCGTTCAAGGATACACTGCTAACAAGTGCAAAGATTAGATTTGAATCCTGGCCAGTGTCTTTCTGCTCCCACCCTGCGCTTCAACTATCTCTGGGATTTACAGAGCAAAGCTCGCCTTCCACCCCGAGCCGTGGATCCTCAGAGCACGACACTGGCCATGGGCTGACCCGGACCCCGGCGGCTGCTTGGCCACCCGCAAGGACCCCATCGGCCCCTGGGACCGCCCCGCGCTGTGCCAGGAGCCCTCTCCGCCCGCGGGGAAGTGAGGCCTGATTTCCAGGGCTCTTCCGGAGAGCTCACGCAGCTAAAGGAAAGACTGTAAACACCAAGTACAACGGCTTGAAACAGTGCTGACAGCTCCTTGCAGAACGAAGGTCCTGATTATATAACGAGACTGCCTACGGGGAGGAACACTTGTGCCTGCTCAGGTTTTTCAAAAAAAAAAAAAAAAAAAGGAAAGGAAAAACAGATTTTAAAAAGTTAAAACTGACCTCAACCCTCATTCATTCTTCGGGCCGATGGTTACTGAGCCCCTAGTATGAGCCAGGGGCTTGATAAACATCTCTAGGGGCTGGAGGTGTGACAGAGAATCACACCAAATTCCCTGCTTGTGGAAAGCTGACATTCTAGGGTGGGAAGACAGTAAACCACATAAACATGCGAACATATAGCATGTTAGGGCATATAGCATATAGGACAGAGGAAAATCAGTGCGAAGGAGAAAAGTAAAACAAAAGTATTTTTTTAAATATATTATTTTTGTTCTTTAATTTTTTTTTAAGGAAACTATACCCCCACCGTGGGCTCGAACTCACAACCCTGAGATTGAATCGCATGCTCTACAGACTGAGCCAGCCAAGGGCCCCAAGAAAGTAAATTTTTTTAATACTTTATTTATTTATTTATTTATTTATTTATTTATTTGACAGAAAGAGAGACAGTGAGAGAGGGAACACAAGCAGGGGGACTGGGAGAGGGAGAAGCAGGCTCCCCGCTGAGCCAGGAGCCTGATGCAAGGCTCGATCCCAGAACCCTGGGATCACAACCTGAGCCGAAGACAGACACTTAGCCAACGGAGCCACCCAGGCACCCCCCTCCCCCAAGAAAGTATTTTTTGAGTGGAAGACAAAAAGAGTCAGAAATGGCTCCCCTGAAAACGCATCATTTGAGCAAATACTTGAAAGGGTGAGGGAATGAGCCACGCAGGTGATGCAGCAAGAACAGGAAGTGCAAAGGCCCTGGGGTTGGATAGTACCAAAGGCCCTGGGGTTGGATAGTACCAAAGGCCCTGGGGTTGGATAGTACCAAAGGCCCTGGGGTTGGATAGTACCAAAGGCCCTGGGGTTGGATAGTACCAAAGGCCCTGGGGTTGGATAGTACCAAAGGCCCTGGGGTTGGATAGTACCAAAGGCCCTGGGGTTGGATAGTACCAAAGGCCCTGGGGTTGGATAGTACCAAAGGCCCTGGGGTTGGATAGTACCAAAGGCCCTGGGGTTGGATAGTACCAAAGGCCCTGGGGTTGGATAGTACCAAAGGCAAAAAAAGGCATAAATGGAGCCCCACAGCCCAGACTGGGAACTTTGCAAACTCCATGGCCAGAAGACAATAGCTTCCAGTAACCAGAAAGCCAAGCCTGCAGCTGCCAGCAGGCAGACATGCTGGGCCGGCAAGGGCAGGGGGCAGGGGCAGGGAAATGGCTTCTGTGAGAGGAAGAAGGAGAGATGGACGGGAAAGCCAATTCAGTCCTGCATCTTTTGGCGTGCAGAATTCTCAGATGGCCTAAGATTCCCACCCTGTACAATCCCAGGACTGTGAAGACGGTGGATTTTATTCCTGGGCAGGTTATGTTAAATGGTACACCTGACTTTAAGAAAGGGAGAGTACAGTGAGTGGCCTCCTGAAAGAACGGGGCTCTCCCCAGGGTCAGCTACTTGAAGTCACAGCTGGCTGTGAACCTGGACGGGGCCACCGAGAAGGGCCGTGGTTGGTCTCCAGGTGCGAAGGGCAGCCTCCAGGATCTCATCGGTCCTGCCACCACTGTACTGAACTCCTCTAAGACCGCTCAAGCCTGGAAGAGGATCCAAGGTCCAGATGGGGACCCAGCCCGAGGGACCTGGAGCGGAGAACCCAGCCGTCCTGTGCCTGGATCCTGACCTGCACAGCTGTGAGCGAGTAAGTGGGTGTTGTTTGAAGCTGTTCAGTTTGGGGTGATTTATAACGCACCAATAGAAGACTAAGGAACGCTCATTCGATATTTTTGAATACCTACTGTGTGCTGTGTCCCTAGAGACACAGCCCTGGGCAGGACAGATAAGGATCCTCCTGAACGGGACTTATATTCAAGTTCGGGAAATAGTGACCCAGGAAACAAACCACTAAGATAATGTCAGAGGGCAGCATTCCTGAAAGATGGGGCCCTGGAACGAGAACCCTGGGCTAAATTTCGATGGCCCACTTCGCCCAGCCAGCGAGGCCCAAGCCGGCAAACCAGCTCCCACCAGCCAGAAGCCTTAGCCAAATGGCTGCCCCAAAGCCCTGTGGGACTGGCACCCCCCCACACCCTCACCTCCTGCTGCTCTCTTCCTCTCTCCTGGTGTGGCCCCCATGGGCCCTCCTCTTCCTCAAACACACCAGGCTTGTTCCCACCTCAGGGCCTTTGCACGTGCTATGGCTTCTCCTCATCTCTCCAGTTTCTCCTGCAGTATCACCTCCTCAGACACCTTTGCCGACCACCCTGCCTAAGGAAGCCCTCCCCACCCGCACGTCTGTTTACCCGTCATGTGTTAGTCTCTCCTTTGCATGTATCACTCACATAAATGATCTCACTTATTCATTTACTTGCTGCCTCTCTCCCCCACCGGAACGTAAGGTGCAGTCCAGCAGACACTGTGCCTTTCTCTGCTGTCTCTCGGAGCCTAAAACAGCTCCCGGGACATAGGAGACACTCAGTGAACATCCGCTGACGGAATGATTGGAAACTTCCTCTGATCAGTCAGTGGCTGTTTTTATTTCTTCCAAGAGAGAAAGGCAGAAAAAGCAGTGAAAAAGGAATAATTCATAAAAGGACGAAAATCCTAAGCTATAGCGAGACAGCCATTTGCATAATGACAAGCATCTGATTTTTAATATAATTCCACCTCCAAAGTAAAACGTTAGCTATTCAAATGCAGCCGGGCCCCAGGAAAGGGCTCAGATAAACAGGAGCAGCAATCACAAGGGAGGAAATCAAAATCCTTCAGTGGTTGTTTTCCCCGTCCCAGAACAATTTCTGTTTGTGCCGTTCAGAACTTGCTAGCTATTCCAAACACTGTTAGCGATCTAACCAACACCCAGTCCCAGCTTCGCGCTCCCTTCCCTCCTCACTGTGTAAGAGGAAGCTAAATACCCACTTTTCCCGGCCCTTTGCAAGACCTACTTCGGCCTAGAGAGATGAGTGGAAGAGATCTGGGGATAGTCTGGGAGTGCCTTTGCCTACGGGAAATGGAAGAGGGGAGCCTGATCAGTCCCTGGACCTTCTTCCTGCCTTAAATGCTGCTGTGATGGCTGGAGCTGCAGCAGCCATCTTGTGACCACGAAGAGAAGGCCAAGAGAATCACAGAAATTGTTGGCCCTTACTTCATTAAGCAGTTTTATCATCATCCAAAGATAACCACTTCTGGAATATATATTTGCGTGTGTGCGTGCGTATGTGTATTCTTGATATAGAAGGAAAGTAAATGCTTATCAAGCCACAGTAGTGAAGTGGGGCCCAGTCTTAAAAATGAGCAGGATCCCAGAGCAGGAGGCCGGGGCAGCGGGAGCCCATCCGCCACAAAGGGCAGCAGGACGTACCCGTGCCCAGAATGCCCTGGTCTGTGAGGACCTTTGACAGACGCAAACCGTCCCAGTGTCCCTGGGAATGAAACAGGGGGGAAGCCCCTGCTCTATGGTGAGGCAGCTCACTTCACAACAGAGGAAGGAAGTGCAGCAGTGGGCTCGTGCCCAAGGAATTACCTGCGAGGAGAAGGAGTGACCACCCAGTTCCCACGAAATGTCCTGCATTTGGGCCCCAGGAGAGGCCCGTATTTCCACAGGTGGCCGGATGGTACTGTGTACTCATTTTACCCTTCCCACCCCATCTAGCAGATGGGAGACCCTCCGCTGCTTTGTTCAGGGTAAAAGAGGACATCTGTGGAAGTAGATGCAAAAGTCTTCAAGCGTCATGCTTTGTCTTCCCAAACCCCCGGCTCTTTGGTTCTGGGATCATAAATGCAGATGTCCACTGGAACCGGGCTGAGCAACATAAATGAGCAAAACAGGACAAGGGGGGGGCAGTAGGGAGTGGTGCCGACTGTGGTAAAGTCTGTGTAAAGGCACTCAGATTTCATTTCGAAGAGGCAATCCTGGGGAGCAGGTAGGAATACCCCAAGACTGAGTGAGATTTCAGGAAACCGCAGGGAGGAGGGGCAGAGGGAGAAGAAGGTTCCTCACTGAGCAGGGAGCCCGAGGCGAGCCTCCATCCCAGGACCCTGGGACCAAGACCTGAGCCCAAGGCAGATGCTTAAAAGACCGAGCCCCCCAGGCACCCCAAGCAGGGAGCTTATGTTTGCAGTTTCTCAACAGCATTGCGAGCTTCACTGGTATCATTTCAGTCAAGTCCTTTCAGCTTGAAACAACTGACTCAATCTGCCTTGTACGCACCCGGGGGTCCGGACTCTGATGCACGTGTGTGTTTGTGAACCTCGCCCTCTAGCCGCTGTGCTTACAATAAGCTCACTCCCTTGTGAGTTGATCTTTTTTTTTTTTAAGATTTTATTTATTTATTTCACAGAGGGAGAGAGATCACAAGGAGGGCCGCTGTGCTTACAATAAGCTCACTCCCTTGTGACTTGATCTTTTTTTTTTTTTAAGATTTTATTTATTTATTTCACAGAGGGAGAGAGATCACAAGGAGGCAGAGAGGCAGGCAGAGAGAGAGAGGAGGAAGCAGGCTCCCCGCTGAGCAGGGAGCCCGATGCGGGCCTCGATCCCAGGACCCTGAGATCGTGACCTGAGCCGAAGGCAGAGGCTTTAACCCACTGAGCCACCCAGGCGCCCGTGACTTGATCTTTGAGAGCCAATCTGGTCTTTGAGACTCACCAGGGCTGCATTCGTATAACCCTGGCTTTCCAAACTCTCGTGGGGCCTTACCAGGAGGGAGCCAAGCCTGCAGATCAACGCCCGTTCTGGAATCATCGCACTTGTCCTGGAGACAGCGGCCAGGACCGCGGCGGATAGCGGGTGGTCGCATCGGTATCTCGATCTGATCCAGATGCGGGTTTTACTGCCTTTCATCATTATTAAGAATTAGCTCTGTGTCATTAGCACACCAAGCCATCAGCTCAGATCCGTCCGGCCATCTGGACGAGGCTCTTGCTAACAGCACGGAGCCCAGATGGATGCTGTTAGGAGAGCTGTGAGCGGAGATCCGCTTGGAGGAAGAGACAGAGACAGAGAGAAAGACAGAATGGGACCTATTTGCCATATGCCCATTTCCTAGAGGCAGACACTGAGTCCCAGAAGAGTGAGCTGCAGTGGAACAAGCTGGCGAAGGGCCAGGCCCTCTGAATTCATGGCCTTCCCGGGCAGGCTGGCTGTTTGAGCCTCACCGACAGTGATTCCCCTTCCCTTCTGTGCAGAGGACCCAGACTTTCCTCTGGTGGCGGGGGGATGGAGGGGGGAACCTATGCTCCCTCCTTGAGTCAAGTTGTAGGCCCACAAGTGGCCATGTGACAGGAGCTTGGCCAGTCAGATTAACAGGGAGGGCTCCCCCAGCGTCAAGCCCCGCGAGTGAGGCCGGGAACTTTGCCGGGACGCTTGGGAAGGCCCTTGGGAAGACTGGCCGCACAGAAGAGGAGCGCAGGGTGCACGGTAAGCGGCTGGGGAAGCAGGCGCGGAGAGGAAGTCAGAAGAGCAAGGGGCTGATGGGGGCGGCCCCTGCAGAAGCGACGGGGGAGGAGGCAGAACTGGGGAGAAGCTTCGAGACCACACGCGGATCTGACCACACAAAGCACCTGCACGGGCTCTGATTAGAGGTGACTGTGCCCTGGCCCCCCACCTTCCCGGTCCCCGGCGGGTGCGCTCAGAGACACAGGCAGACCCCATAGGCTGCGGGCTGATGTGCCCCTTGCTGCGGAGGGGACGGCGGACTTTGCCCCCAAGGGAGGCCCAGCGATGGTGGGGGACCTGGAATTGCGGTGGCCTCTTGCCACTTGGCAAGGACAGTGACTCGCACACAGAAGCCAGCGGTGCCCTGGATGGGACGGAGGGGATGCACGGAGGACACGGTCTGAGACCCTGGATGCGGTGGTGCTTGCAATCCACACCCAGACTTCGTCCGACTCACATTAACCAAGAGATCTCCCTTTTCTAAAGCCGGATGTGTTCGGTGTTTTCACGCGCTCGCCAAAGAATCTAACATTCTCGGTCACGCCACCTTCCTTACGTTTGACGAGTGAGGATTTTTTTAGTTAATGGACTCCCATCGAAACATCTTCACATGGTCAGCATGGTCTGTGCCCTCAGCCACAGCCCCTGGGTCAAGGACAGCCACAGGACACAGCGTGTGATCTGGTTCTAGGACAAATTTTAGAAGGTAGCATTCATATTCCTACCTCTAAGGTACATTCAGGTACTAACAATTAAGTGGCTAAAATTCCATGTCATTTGTTTTTTCTCATGGATGGTCTCCTATTGGATAAAGTGGATAAGTACCTTTTTAAAAAATACACCATTTTCTGGGAGACTCGAAAATCAATAAAAAGGAGTGGTCAAGAGTAGGACCCTGCACTGGCCCACCGGGGGGTGGGTGTGAGGCCAGCTGAGTGTGACCTTGGGCAAGCCGCCCGGACTTTGCACCCTGATTTTCTCCATCTGTAAAATGGGGAAATGACGGCGCTCACCTTGGGGACCTGACGGAAGATTAAATGAATTATTGAACACAAGTGTGCCTAAAACAGTGATATTCGTCATCTATAATAAAATCATCATCAATGATCATATAATAATCATCACCTGGACTATTTTTAGCACCACACTTAAACATTTCCATTTTTCTGAACTTGACCTTTGCACAAGAGAAAAGGCTGCCCCCACCCCTGACGGCTTGGATGGAACCGGTGGGCAGACTGACAGCCAGACGCCACCATCAGTCTGTCTTCCTCTGAAGGAAAAACATGCAAGCAAAGACAACGCTCTATAACCCAATTTGAGTGTCTCATTACAATTATATAATGCTAATTGCCGGCTTTGTGTTCCATTTGGCAACTTGTTAAAGTAATTGAACAAAATATAACTAATGAACAATTATAATGAAGTTCATAATTAGGTCCTTGAAACACTTGACATGGAAAATATTTCAGATGCTTTTAAAAAACTGTACTCAAGTGAGGTGAGACAGACACAGACATGGGAGAAGCTATGAATGGTTTCTCTGGTTCGAAATGAATCTGGTCCTCCCCTAGATCATTACTCAGCACCAGATGCTAATTTCAGTGAGACAGTGGATGTGAGTGCCTGACCCCAGGCGTGGCACGTGACAGGCGTGAGACAGACACAGACATGGGAGAAGCTATGAATGGTTTCTCTGGTTCGAAATGAATCTGGTCCTCCCCTAGATCATTACTCAGCACCAGATGCTAATTTCAGTGAGACAGTGGATGTGAGTGCCTGACCCCAGGCGTGGCACGTGACAGGCGTACAGAAAGTACTAGTGTCTTCCTTCCCTTTGGGCAAGAAGGTCAATGAGGGTAGACAACGTCATCCATTACCAGACATTCTGTGGGGTCTGGCCCAGGAGACCGGCACATACTGGGTGCTTACAAAGTGTAGCTACAAAGAGAGAATGGAATCTGCTTCTCTCTGAGGACCTCCTTCCTCCCCAACTCAAGATTAGCAATGACTCCTGGGGGCCAGTTCACAAACTCAGACGTGCAAGACCATCGTCGTCTCATGGGCGGGCCACCCTAACCCCCATCCCCACGCTCGAGGTGGAAAATCCAATGCTCAGACAGTAACTTCATAGTAGAGAACCCCGGCAGGCCCAGCCTCATGTGCGGTTGAGGCTGACACAGCCAGAAATGGGACCAGCCGACAGCATGTGGCCCCAGAGACGATGCTTCAAGGACCAGTGGACATCACGGTCACACGGTCCTGCCAAAACTCACAACCGAATCCAAACAGAAGGAAGCATCAGGAGACTCAGTACTGCAAAGTCGTTGGCCTGTCTTCTTCAAAAGATCAAGGTCGGGCGCCTGGGTGGCACAGTCGGCTAAGTGTCCGACTGTTGATTTTGGCTCAGGTCACGATCTTGGGGTTCTGAGATCGAGCCCCAAGATGGGCTCCATGCTCAGCAGGGAGTCTGCAAGAGATTCTCTCTCTCTCCCTCCCCATCGACCCCTCCTCCCTGCTCTCTGTGTCCCAAATAAATAAATCTTAAAAAAAAACAAAAACAAAAACAAACAAAACCATCAGTGTCATGGAAGGCGATGGAAGTTTCGTGCAATACTTCTGACTAACACAGCCTTAGGAACATGACAACCGAGTGCAGTGTGACCAGGCTTTCGTTCTGCTCTGAAGGACGTTATCGGGACAACTGATGAAATCCAAGAGAGGTCGGTAGCTCGGGTGATGGTATTGTTTCTATGTTAATGCCCCGATTTTGATCATTGTGCTGTGGTTATGTAAGAGAATGCCTTTGTTTCCCAGGCATACACAATGGAGTATTTAGGGATAAAGGGACATTATGTCTGCAACGGACTCAATCAATTCAGAAAATACACATACGCGTGTGTGCGTGTGTATGTAAGGGGACAGAAAGAGGAAAAGCATAAAGCAGATGTCAACATCTGGAGAATCCGAGTCAAGGCTGTTGGGTATTTTTTGGTGCTATGCTTCCAACTTTTATTTCAGTGGGAAATTATGTCAAAACAAGAAGTGAAGGGGTAGTGGGGGGCGAATTCTAGTGCCTGCTCCCCAGCCTCCTTTGCAGCTCGGGCGGCCGTGAGAAACAGCCCTGCTCAATGAGCCAGGAGGGAAGGCTGCTGGGGATCTTTGGGGAAAACGTTCCCCAAGGGGGCCGCAAGGAGACGTCTTGCTGCCCTGGCAACACACTGTCCCACGCCACCCCACATCGCCGCGTCCTGCCGCTGACACAGATGTGTGAGCATGGGCTCTCGAAGCTGTGGCAGCCACTTTGTGACCATGAGGAGGCGGCCAAGAAATGATGGTGCCCAGAAGCCTGACACTGTCCCCCACTTAGGTGGCCACATAAGATCATGAAATGCCCATACTCGGTAAATCCCCTCTGTCTGGGCGTTCTGTTGCTTGCCACCAAAGCGTTCCCACCTCTCTGAGTGCTTGCTACCTGCACAGGCCTTACCTCAGGAAGCCAGAGCCTCCCTGAGCCTACAGCCAGTAAGGAATCTGGGACGTGGCTGCCAGAGGACTCCGCCCAGGGAGCCAGGCTCCCCTCACCCATACCCATCAATGTCTTCTGTCTTGGCTTCTCCTCCAGTCTATGGAATCTTCTGGTGTGCTGGGTGCAGAGCAGGGAAATCCTGCTCTTCACTGTGCTTTTCCCCCTCATTTTTTCCCCATTTTTTGTCTGTGCCTCCTGGCCTCTCAGTTCCAGACTTTTAAAAAGCAAAAGCTATATAATGGCTCTTCTCTCTGCCTGCTGCTCTCTCAATCATAAACCATCCCTGAAGCAATGTGCACACACACAGCGGCCCAGCTGCCGAGTCACAGGAAGGGTCAAGGCAAGGTAGTGAAATAAGTTAAAGAAAAGATCACTCAACTTGACAAATATTATCCCTCCACTTGACAATCTTTCACAAAGCACTGAGGTCCTTTCCACTGTGTCCCTTCCTCTCAGATGACTCTTCCCTTCCGACCTAAGCTCTGCACGTCTCCAGCCGGCCACACGCAATTCCATGCCCCAGACTTTGTCCAGACAGCTCCCAGGCCCCAAAAGGCCTCCCCTTCCCCTCATTCAAGTCTGAGAGGAGACCCTGTACCAGTCAGGGCAGACTGTGTTCTGCTGTGTAACAGATAAGCCCAGAGGGTCGGTGGCTTTATACAAGCAGTGTTTCCTTCTCTCGCCCGCGACCCGTCCAGGCTGGAGGGCGGAGGCTCCGTCCATCACAACGGCTCGGGACCCGGCTGACCAGGCAGCCACCCTGTGAGAGGGAAGCAGGAGCTGGGGGGTGTGGGTTCTTATATCAGCAAACACTGTACCCTACACCCCACGCACTGGCCCTCGCAGACCATGCAGCCTCCCCCTGGACTCCTCAGTTCCGTCTTATTCTGGAGGGTTTTTCATGCCTGAGTTTTGCCCTTTTTCCAGATCATAGATCCCTCATGGTAAGTTTCCTTTAGAATACTGATGCCCAGGCTTTTCTGCAGACCATTAATCCAGAATCTCTAGGCATATGGCCTGGGAATCAATGTTTACAGCATACATTCACTCCAATGCACAAATCTTTTTTTTTTTATTTTACTTATTTACTTATTTATTTAAGAGAAAGAGAGCGGGTGCACATGGAGGGAGGGGCAGAGGGACAAGCAGACTCCATGCTGAGCACAGAGCCTGACGCAGAGCTTGACCCCACAACCCTGAGATCACGACCTGAGCTGAAACCAAGAGTTGGATGCTCAACCAAATGAGCCACCCAGGCATGCCCCCGGACCCCTGTACACGAATCGTAAGCATACATCTCAATGATGGTTTATTGTGGCAAAATACACGTAACACAAAATTTGCCATTTTAACCATTTCTAAGTGCTCCACTCCGTGGCACATCCACACGGCTGTGCGGCCATCACCACCATCCACTTCCAGAACTTTTCCATCATCCCATTAAACACTGAGCACCCATTAAACACTAACTCCGCGTGTCCCTCTCCCCACCCCAGCCCCCAAATAACCTCTATGATACCCTCTGTCTGAGTCTGCCCATACAAGCTATCTCGTAGAAGTGGGGTCACACAACGTGTGGGCTCTTGACTCTGGCCTCCCTCACTTAGCATGTTTTCAGTGCGTGTCCACGTTGTACCACGGGTCAGAACACCGTTCCCTTTCCTGGCTGAATAATAGTCCCCCGTGTGGATGGGCCACATCTTAATTCCGCAGTCATCTGTGGAGGGACACTCCGGCCGTCTCCATCCTTTGACTGTTGTGAATGGTGCTGCTGGGAACACTAGTGTCCCCAAATGTCTACTTACCCTGATTTCAAGTCTTTGGGGGATATGCCCAGGATTGGAGTTGCTGGGTCATGCAGTAACCCTACAGTTAACTTTTTGAGGAACTGCCAAACTATTTCTTTTTTAAGATTTTATTTATTTACTTGAGAAAGCAAACAAGAGAGCACGCACAAGCAAGGGGGGAGGAGCAGAAGGAGAAGCAGACTCACTGCTCAGCAGGGAGCCCGATGCAGGGCTCCATCCCAGGACCCCAGGATCATGGCCTGAGCTGAAGGCAGATGCTTCACCGACGGAGCCACCCAGGCGTCCCTTGCCAAACTATTTCTACAGTGGCTACACCATTTCATATTCCCATCAGCGGTGCAAAAGGCTTGATTTCCCCACATCCTCACCAAAGTTCAATTTTGGGTACACGTATATAAGCTCAACTAAACACCACGTGGATCAAAATACAGAACAATTCCCGCACTTCGGAAGGCATCTTCTTGGGCATGGTTACTGTTGAAAAGCTCCCTAGCAACCACAGTGTCAGGAACCATGCCCTCAACTTTTTTTTTTAAGATTTTATTTATTTATTTGTCACAGAGAGCGAGCGAGAGGGAGAGCACAAGCAGGGAGAAGAGCAGGCAGAGGGAGAAGCAGGCACCCCGGAGAGCAAGAAGCCCGGAGAGCCACATGGGACTCGATCCCAGCACCTTGGGATCCGTACCTGAGCCGAAGGCAGATGCTTAACCGACTGAGCCACCCAGATGTCCCCATGCCCTCAACTTTCTGTGGTTCTCTCTCTGGAAAGGCTAGCTGACTCCCAACCTAAAAATAAACCTCAGGTCTTAAGATGCAATATTAAAAATGACATTGTCACCTTGACAGAGTGGCTAATGATGCTACGGCAAGCAGCGGCCCATCGATCAGGGGCTGCTGCCTTCCATTTGGGGAGCGGAGAAAGACCCCAAGATGCAAGGGTTGGGGGGGGTGGGACCGGACGAGTCAGAGTGGCTGCCTGGCTGTCCACAGCCGGGCACAGAAAGCTCAGCCTGCACCTCCCAGGCCTCTCCCCAAACTGTGAACGTGAAATCCAGCAGCCAGGCGGAAGGGCTGACCTCCCTGAATTCAATTTGCAAGGTCAACCATGCAAGAACCCAGGCTAATAGAATTGTCACATCTGCGTCCCAGCCGTTTACAACGTGCTCTCGCCGTGCCTGAACACGAAAGCAATTATGTGATACATACTTTGGCAAGAACCTGAGGTTCCCATCAGGGGGAGAGAGACACTGCCGACTCAGGTTATTTAAAGAGAGAGAGAGAGAGAGAGAGAGAGAGAGAGAGAGAGAGAAGGAGGAAAGCCACAAAAACACATTCATTATGAAAATTTGAAAATTTCCACTTCCCTCGAAATCACATATGAAGACCTAGGAACTGAATCCTTTTGAAAGCTCCATTGTTTTAAGAGTATAAATAGCATCCTCTTAAAAACCCACAATTTCAATCAAGCTGGAATAATGGGAAATTCCATTCATGGAACGTTGTCTTTTAAAATTTCATGACACATGAATTCATTCCCCTCCAAATCTAATTAGAGGCTCAAACATATGAGAGGGTTTGTGACAGCATCAAAGGGACTTGGAAACCGTACATGGCAATTGATCTTTTTCACTGGGGGATGATTTTTTTCATCAACCTAGACATTCGAGAACGCCCCTCCCCCACAAAACGGACCACAGAATGAGGCTTATGGAAAGAGGGATTCTCTCGTTCTTATGCGAGCTCTTCCTGAAAGGGTCCAGAAGGTGAAGGCCAGCATTTGGAGCCGGCCGCTCTGTGTGACCTTGAGCGAGGTCCTTGAACCTGGTGCCTTGTTCCCCATCTGCAAAGTGGGGATAATGATGGTATCTATGTCCCAGGCCTGCAGACAGTCAGGCACGTGCCCTTGGAACAGTGCCTGGCACGTGGTCAGCGCCACAACGACATCAACTATTATTAACTCCAGCCAGCCTTGGGCGCACATGGATGGCTCCAGGCCCCCAGGCCTGTGGTCCGAGGTCTGGGCACTACAGAACGACGGCGCAACAGCCCACCCGGTGCGAGCCACCACCCTCGGCTACCAGGACAGCTCAGGCTGACAGAAACAAGTTTGTGGCCGTCAGCAACTGACACCTGGCTCGGCTGTCAGCACGCAGAGGGGCCCGGGAAGTCATTACGGAAACTGCGGGGACCACAGCAGCCCGAGGCAGGGTGACCTGCACCAGCTCCTTCCAGCTGGGAGAGGAGCAGCAATCCATTAAGTTCTGATGGTCTGCAGGTGCCCCAGGCCTCCCCGGGCTCCCCTCCCACACAGGGACCACTGTCTCTGCCAGAGGGAACCACCCTAGCTCTGCCAAGAGATCCTGCCAGGAAAGGGGCTGCCGGGGGAGGCAAGGCAGCACCATGGACAGCGTCGGGGGGGAGGGGCTGCGGCTAGACTGCGTGGGGCCTAAGCCCAATTCCATCCCACCCCCTCTGTTAACCGTAGGACCCCAGGCAAGTTAACCTCTATCCCTTAGTCTCCGCTCTGTGAAAACAGGAAAACAGGTGGAGTTGTAGAGGATTCAGTCAGTTGCTGGGCTCTGATCAGCCTGGGCGCCCGGGGAGGGTGTGCTCAATGGGCAGCTTCTGCCAGGGCTCAGCCCACGTGCTCGAGGTGGCAGAAATGGACTTTATTTTTCCATAACCAAAATGAACTTCTCCCGTGAACCCCAGGCTCCTAGGGCCAGGACATTAATGTCAGTCAGTCCGGCGTGGGGCTCCCCCTCTCTTCCAGGGGCTTAAATCGGGGGAGGGGGTGTGTCTTGCCACAGCAGGAGTGGAGGAAACATTTAGTTGTGGTCATCTCCCGCTGCGGTCCCCACTGAGGTGGCTTCCTTGCTCCCTGGATCGCTTCCAGGAGAGCCCGGGGTCGATGAGAACACAGAGGTCAGAGGAATCCCACATGCCAGCCAGAGAATGGTGTCAGGCTACATGAGCTGTTAGGACCAAGCGATTGCAGGAGAAGCTGCGAAATCTCCCAATTGCTAAACTGGTTCCAAATAATAAAGTCACGAGAGTCATGTGAGATACAGCTGCAGGCTGGATTTGAACCACTGGCTTGAGACATCTGCTCCTTATTGTCAAGTGTGCAGTTCACAGAAACCCTATTCTACAGATGGGGAAGCTGAGAGCCACACCCCCTGTGACCCAGCTGGCCAAGGCAGGACTTGACACCAGAGTGTCAGCTTTGGAGCCAGCTTCCTAATCACGGCCGTTACCTTGACACAGAGCAGGCTCCCGCCGTCCCCAGCTTTCCCAGGGCTGCACCGGCCCTTCTTCTAGTATTTACACAGCCAGCTTGGCCCTTCTGTAAAGGAGCCCTGTTCTGATGGCTATGGCTACATAACCATCCCCAAACTTAGTAGCGTGGAACAAAAATAATTTTATAGTATTGCCAGGCTTCCGTGGTTCAAAATTCAGGCAGAGCTCAACTGGGTAATTCTTCTGTTCCATGCGGTGTCAGCTGAGGTCAGTCAGTGATATTCAGCGGGCGGAGGACGGGTATGGAGGGTCACGGGGCCCGGGCAGGGACGGCTGGAACGCTGGGCCAGAGCGCCCCCGTGTGGCTTCCCCAGCTTCCTGACCTCCAAGTCTTCAACTTTGTTCCTTTCATCGAGGTATAATTCACCTAGAGCACTGTGTACATTAAGATGTACAACGTGCTGATTTGATCCACTTTTATACTGCAATGTGATCACCACCACCTTCTCTCATATCACGTAATTATTTCTTTTCTCTAGTGAGCGCCTTTAAGATCTAGTCTCTCGCTGCTTTGAAGCATCTGACACAGTCCTGCCGATTCGCCTCACTAGGCTGTGGATTGTCTCCAGAACGTATCCCTCTTCCAGCTGCACGTCTGTACCCTAAAACAGTATCTCCCCAGCTCCCCGCACCCCGAGCCCCGGTAACTGCCATTCTGCTCGCTGGTTCTATGACCTCCGCATGCAAGTGAGAGCGTGTGGGGTTTGTCTTTCCCCGACTTGTCTCACTTAGCATGACGCCTTCAGGGTCCATCCACAGAGTCACAAACGGCAGGATCTCCACCCCCGTGTACACACGTAAGTAGAACTTCTTCTTGACCCAAACAGCCACCGAAGGACACTAAAGTCGCTTCCCTATCTCGGCAACTGAATAATGCTGCAGTGAGCAGGGGAATGCAGGTAACCCTTTGAGATCCTGTTTTCATCTCCTCTGGACGTATGTCCAGACTTCTTGCACGGCAGTGGGCTTCCCCAGGGTGACCAACCCCCCGAAAGAACGAGGTCACGCTCCATGGCTTCCCGGCCAAGCCTGTAAACCACGGAGCTGCACCCGTCCCACACTAAGGATCAAGTCAGTCACCAGCCGGCTCACATTCAAGGACAGGGGATCCAGACCCGCCCCTCCCCTCCAGAAAAAGTGTCCAAAATGTTCCACCACTTTTCTTGACCTGCCACCGTCCTGAGGCACCGCTCTTCCTACAGGACGTGCTGACCCCCAGAGAGCCGTAATTTTAAAAGTCCAATTTATCCCAGGTGGAGTTTCTTCTCAAAGGGGGCCTGTCTCGGTTGAAATCGGGCTGATCCTCAAAGCCCAATTGTTGTGTTTGCTGCCCGTGCCGAGAAGTCTCACTTGCGTTCGTGACACATGAACGTTCGGAACCAGAAAAACCAATCTTCTTCTTCCGGATTCTGTCTGGGAATTCTTCCAGGCGAGATCCAGGCAAAGCTCCGGTTCTCTCTCCCGCCTGAAATAAGGCCCTCCTCCCACGCACTGGGGCCACCCGCTTCATCCGGGGGGGGGGTGGTCACCGCCCCAGGCGGAGCTGGTGACATGAAGGAGGAGGCAGGACCCTCAGTTCGAAGTTCAGGATCAGCTCGTGCCCCCCTCCCCATGCCGAGTCCCAGGGTCTCACGGACCTCCCTGACACCGTGCTGGGGGGGAGCCCGAGCCCTCGGGAACCCACCCCCACCGCCAACAAGCACCCTCCCCGTCCCCACTCTCAGTCCAGGTGCTCAGGGGGGCTGGCCCGACCGCCACCTGCAGGGGTGGGCACACGACCGGGTGTGACCCATCAGAACCTCCCATTCCCCTGGTCACGGTGGCTGGTTCTGAGATGGGCACATGATCTTGGCCGGGCCCAGGAGACTCCTCCCTGAGCCCTAGACCCCCAAAACAAGGCTGACACAGAAGGACGAGAGACTGTAACTGTAGGTAATGGTAACTGAGCGTCAGCCAGATGCCGGGCCCGACCCATAGGCCGTGTGATCACCCCACCGTCATCACAGCCCTGCTAGATTTCGCCTCTTTAATCCCCGCTTTTGTAGCTGAGGCAAATGAGGCTCAGAGAGGTTAAGTAACTTCCCTATGGTCACACAGACAGAAGAGGAACCATACTTCAGATCCAAGTACTTGGTTAGAGAGTAGGGTTGCCAGATGTAGCAAAACTTTACGACAGCTAAGTTTTAATTTCAGATAAACAATGAAAACTTTTTGGTGTAAGTATGTCCCATGTTATATTTGGGATATACTTACGCTAAAGAGCTATTCACTGTTTGAGATTCAAATTTAATGGAACATCCTATGTTTTCTTAAATGAATTTTATTTTTTAATTTTAGTAGGCTCCATACCCAACATGGGGCTCAAACTCAGGACCCAAAGGTCAAGAGTTGAATGTTCTAACCGAGCCGGCCAGGCACCCCCTGAACATGCTATATTTTATCTGGCAGCCCAATTCCTGAGTCCATGCTCTTAACTACGATACTCCAGTGGCTTAGAGATTCCATGACAGATACTGAATCATGATCCCACTGTCCTAGCCCCTGGATCCCACCGAGCCTGAAGCCATTGATAAGAGATGGCTTCCTGTCACAGTGCCAGTCCTAACTGAAATGAAACCTTACCAGTGGTTGGCACCAAGGGGTGGAGACAGGGAAGAGGTAAAGGAGGAAGATTCCCATCCTCAAGGACCTGAGTGGGGCCAAGGAGATGGCACCGTACACGGAAAGGTGCTAAGTGGAGCGTGATCCCATTTGCAGAGGTCTGGACAATTGAAAAGGTATATTCACTTTCTATTGCTGTATAATGAATTATCACAGAGTAGCTTAAAGCAACACTTATGTATTACCTCATGGTTTCTGTAGACCAGGAGTCCAGGCATGGCTTAAGCTCGTTCTCAGCTCAGGGTGAAGGTCAGGCTGCATTCTCATCTGGAGGCCCAAAACGGGAAGGATCCCCTTCCAAGCTTCTCCAGGTTTATGGCAGAATTCATTTCTTTGCGGCTGTAGAAGTCATGGTAGCTTGCTTCTTCAAAGTCAGAAGTCTCTGCTACTTGGAGCCTCTACCATCAGGGAAGGCCCAGAGCCTCCTATAAAGACTCCTATAAAGACTCACCTGATTAGGTCAGGCCCACCCAAATTGTCTTCCTTTTGATTAATGCCAAGTCACCTGATTAGGGACCTTAATATCATCCGCAAAATCTCTTCACCTTTGCCATCTGCTCTTGGTTAGAAGCAGGTCACAGGTCCCACCCCCCAACCAAGAGGAGGAGGTAACGCGAAAGCACGGGTGCTAAGGGCAGGAACTATGGGTCCACTATAGAGTATGTGTACCGCAGAAGGGAACAAGTCAGTCCAGACTGGTACAGCAGGGAGAAAGGATGGCGGTGAGGAGTGGCTAAGGGGTGACGAGGGAAGGAGGGGAGGGAGAGCAGGGCGAGGAAGAAGGAGAGCAGGAGCAGGGGCCCCCCCACGGAGGGCCGAGCCCTCCTGCCCGCACAGCCCCTCCATCCACCCAGTCCTGGCCCAGCACAGGGGCCGGGGGGCTCAGGTCGGGGGGGTGGGGGACAGCTAAACATTAATCCAGAGTCTCAGACTTTTGAAAGGCAGGGGCTGGGGGACAGCTAAACATTAATCCAGAGTCTCAGACTTTTGAAAGGCAGCCATAAGATTTCAGAGCTCTACCTTCCGGAGTCTGTGTTATGGGAAAACAGAGGACTTTCGCCCCACACCCTCCTCCACCCAATTTTCTTAATCTGGAAATCCATTCTCATAGGCACCAGTTCCTGGCTGGCTTTCCAGGCAACCTATCCTGCTGGGGACGGAAGGAGGAGCAGAGAGAGAGACAGAGGAGGTCAGACAGGTTCCCTCCTAGAGAGAGAAGGAGCAAGGAACGGAAGAGGCAAAGGGCCAGCACCTGTGAAAGGATGAGAAGAATCAGAGGGGCAGGCTGCCCCCTACTCCCAAAAGGAAAGCCACATGAGACTCAGGGACCCCCGCCCTGGTCCCTGTAACTGAGTATGGCTGGTTTCTGCCAGGGGTCACATGAGCTAGGCCTGGCCAATGAGCACATGCATGGCCACGTGTGACCCAAATGGTCCAATGACCGTCAACACCGGAACTCAGGTTGGAACCACCAGGAGGAAAATCCTTCTCCCATCTCAGCACTGAGAGGACAGAATCCTGGAGTGGAAGGTACCCAGGTTAGCACAGCAAGAGGAGAAGCCATCTGAGACACAGTCAAGGTGAAGGTGAAGGTGACACATGGACATAGAGAACCCTGATGCCATTAGAGCCCCTGGATCTAGCCACACCTGAAGCTAATCCTGGCACTGGAGTTTTCAAACCTGTGTGCCGATAACCCTTCTATTTGCTTGAACCAGTTTGGGATGGGATTTCTGTTCCTTGTAGCCAACAAAATCCTGAGTCGTGATTGAAAAAAGGAAATGGGCCCCACAAAGAATCAGACCACGCCACCAACAGGTAAATAGTAAGTGGGAATGCAGGAATGATCAACTCAGAGCCCAGAACATGAAAACTAGGTCCAAGCCACATGGGGCCACTCAACCACCACATCTTTTCACTCCCCTAAAACCCACCCTGACTTGTGACTTAGCCGTTTGAGGCAGGGAAAGGCAGGAGCAGGAAGAACAGGGAGGGCATCCCAAGCAAGATGAAGAGGTCTGCAAACCGTTGCACGCATAATGAGTTGATGAACAACTGTTTCTCCCCTGGAAGTTGTGTAATGAAATTATGAGACCATCCACGCACTGCTGGGACGGTCAAGGCTGCGCTCTGACGTGATCGACCACCAGACAGCCGAGCCGGTGTTTGTCTCGTAATGTAGTTTAAACACCATCCCGATGGGCCTTCACTTATTTGCTTGTGACAGGCTCGAAGATGTGGGGACACAACGGCAGCAGGCTTTCAGAATTGACAGAAAAGGCAGTCGTGGCCCGGAGAGGCAGAACTGCAGCTCATCAAAGCCACTTCGGGCTTCTGGCCAAATCCGACAGGCTCCTGCCTGTCCCGGCGGTGTGTTCAACACCTAGGTGCCTGAGGAACCACGGTGGTTCTCGAGTTCTGTGCACAAGGGGTGCCGGGGCTGCGGCAAGAGGAGAGAGGAGGAGGCGGGGGAAAGCTGGAACGTCTAACCACCCAGCTCCTGATCCAGATCCTTCCTCCACCCAGCCACCCTCTAAACGCACATACACTGATGTCACTGCGAGGCTCCAAATCCTCGTGGCTTCCTGGTGGCCCCCGGAACACGGTCCGCACTCCACTTTCCGCACCGCAGCCCCTCTCCCACTCGGCTCTGTACCCTTTCTCTAAATCACCTCTCCCTTGTTCCTCTGGGTCAGTCCGTGCCCTTCTTGGGACCAGGGCTCAGGCTCACTCTGCTCTGCCTGCAGGCTGACCTCGCATCTTGTCATGGGGCGCTTCCCTCGGAGGCCAGGCCTCAGCGCCAAATCCTTGGAGAGGCCTCAGCGTGGTGTCTGGTCAGGCCTCCTCTTCTCTCTTTGCTCATCACCTGTCTGCCGGCCCGAAGTACCTGCTCCCTGGCACGCTTGATGACCCCTGGCCCCGTGACAAACAGGGTACGTCGTGGAAGGAGTACGTTACTGCCCGGTCCCCAGCCTTGGAAATACCCAGGAAAAGCCGCTTGACTGGGACACAGAAAGGCGTCCCCACCCTGAAAGCTGCTCGGGGCGCAGGCTGAGCTGGTGGGGCGGGAGCAGCCAGGGCCGGGCCAGGCCACGTGCGACAGGGGAGTCTCCCCGTTGGCTGCGGGCGCTGAGTGAGTGGGCGCCAGGCTCGCGTCCCTTACCCTAACTGAAAACACGGACACCTGACGTCTTCGCCGCCCTGCCGTTCGGGCTTCGGACGACTGTGTGTAATGTCAGCACACGCACCTATGCACGGCCACACACGCGCACGTGTTCACACACAAATACACGCCTTCACACACACACGTGTGCGTGGACGTTTGCATGTGCACAAACATACACGTACACATGCGTGCAAACACACACACGGGCAAAATGTTTTAAAAGCCCACAAGTTTGCCTCATAAACCTTAGAATTTACCTTCAAAATGTAGAGGCACAAACCCAAGGAAGCATCACTTTCACACGCATGCACGCCCTCTCCCTGCCGGCCGACATTCCAGCTGCAGGTCAGGTGTGATCCAGCTGATGAGCACGCCACCCAGCCTCCTGCAGTGAGTGCAGCTGTGGGACAGGTGGGGGCAGACGGGTGGGAAGCAGAAGGGAAGGGGCTGCTCTGTGACCGAGACCGGCCGGCATGGGTCACGGGGACCAGGCCACCATGCAGGTGCACCAACTGGGTGTTAGAAGCTCAGGTCACGTGGGCGACCTTGCAAAGCCAAGCCACCTACGCCCCCAGGCCACCCATTCACCTTAAAGCTGTTGCAGGGAAAAAAAAACTCTTTCTGGGCCAGATTGGGGGTATTAGAGCAGCTGAGCCTATGCCCCAATGACTACCGCTTATCCCCATAAATCTGTGTGTGACTTTCCCTCTGGAGACTCAAGTCCAGAGTTGGGGACACAGCTGGGCCCTCAAAAGGGAGTTCATTCCCCACAAGACCTTGCCCTGGGCACCTGAAGCCCGAGGGGAGGGCCTCTCCTGTCCATAAACATCCACAGTGACGGCGAGTTTAAAGGTCAAGAAGACACCCTTCCCGAGCCTCGGTGGGCTCAGGCCGTTTGCTAGGGGCTTGCTAGGGGCTGGGGATCCAGATGAGGGAGATCTGGGGTCGTCTGGGGCTCGGAATGCACGGAGGGGGGCCAGCAGGGAGGTGGCCGCAGCAAGAGGGGTCGTTCCAAAGCCAGCGCACGAGAACGCGGCACAAAAGGTGTGTGGGGGTGAGTGTCAACTGACCCAGACACAGTGCTCCAGGGTCCCTAAGATTGTCTGCACAGGCAAGGAGGGGGGGTGGGCACAGACCCTCACCCACCCCCCGAGATATTCCTAGAGGTGGGCAGACAGACCCGGAAGAGAACAGCTGCTTGGAGGCCCGGCCGCCCCCGGCCGGGTGGCGCTGTGGGTCCCCGTGTTCCTGGTGAGGTGGGGGGACAGGCGTGGCGGGGAACCGAGAAAGAATGGGAAGGAGACCGGGGGTACAACCTGCAGGCATCGCAAAGGGAAAGGCTGCTGACGAGCAGGTGCATCAGGCAAGGCTCGGGCCGAGGCCCAGCACGGGGCAGCCAGCACGGCGGGGTTCGATGGCTGCCATTCAGACCATCTGCCTCTCGTTAATGAAGCTGTCCGACAGCTTATTAACACGGACGTGTGGGCTCGGCCAGCCCGGGGGGTCTTGCTGGAACTAAAAGGGCACGGCAGTAAAGTCCTAGTGACGCCCCTGGAACAGTCTTAAGGGGGGTTTCGAGCCCCCCGGCAGGGTTGGCCCGAGTCCCGGGAGGGAGGCTGGCAGGCCGGTCCCACGGAAGGAGGGACGAGCTCAACCCAGGCTCAGTCGACAGCCTGGGGTCCCGACCGCCCAGCCGTTCCAGCGCACGGCTCGCAGCTTCGGATGACCACTCTCCCGTCCTCCTCACCAGCTCAGGACCCGACCTTGTCTGCCGAGCCTTTCTGCCCCTCACCCAGCCCTCTCCTCCTTCCCGCGGGGAACACGATGGGAGGGGAGAGGCGGGGTGGCCGCAGACGGAGGACGGCGGAGCGCGGGTGGGCTCTGCGCGTGGCACAGTCACGACCCAGGCCTCGGGCACGTGCCTGCCTCCACCTTCCCGAGACGGGAGAAAAAGCAGCCTTCTTTCCCGGCCAGGCCTGGATCCCACGATGCCGACCCAGGGACGTATGGCTCTGGGGATGAGAGGGGTCGCGGTCCGGATACCTGGCCGCTCGGAACCACGGGGGAGCCCAGGGTAAGGACGGGCCTCTCCTCCGGGGAGCTGGCTTCACACCAGGAAGTCCCCGCTGGCCTCTCGGTCACCTGGGGCCGCTGCTAAGTGCCGGGGCCTGGGAATGTCCCACCCCCGGGGTCCCCCACGGGCCGTCGGCACAAGCAGCTTCGGACGCGGATGCAGTCACCCCTCCAGAGAAGACTCCAGCACGCACAGGAGAGTGCACAGAAACGTACAGATAGAGACGTTTATTGCAGAAATTCCTCCTAGCGCTTTCCCCTGTGCTTCTATAATCCAGAAGAAAAGGGATTCGAAAAAGGTTTTCATTGTGCTGTTTTTAAAAGTACAAAACGAACATCAGGATTACAGGAATTCGTTAACGTGCTGGACTGAGAACACACACGAAGCACCTGGAGAACGAACCCGGGAGTCGACGGACAGCCGCTGAGGGCACAGCTTCCACGGGAGGTTCCAGAGCCCCCGGGGGAGGAGCCGCGAGGCCGTGTCCCCGGAGGCCAGGCAGCTGCGACGCGGGAGGGCCCGTGACCGCTGCCCAGGCGGCCCACCGACGCCCCGAGAGCAAGGCCGCCCCGCAGGGCGGACGTCCAGTTTTCGAGCGCCCACACACACTGGATAACGAACATCACATTTTTACACCCCTCGAAGCCCATGAAAGAAGGACACCCTGTTGAAGCACGACAGCCACACACGGTCCCGCAGGAGCTTCTGCTGGCCGGCCGGGCGGGCACGACACGGGGCTGCACCGGGACCCGCAGGAGCGGCCGGCCGCCGGGGACCAGGCCTCGGGCCACAGCGGACGGCCGGGCCCTGAGGGACAACGGCCGGAGCCAGGAAACCCACGGAAAAGGGAGACACGGATTTAGACCCGAAGACAGTGAAGGGGACTACAGGCACGATGCTAAAGGCAAGATCGCTCCTCAGGGGGCGCTGTCGCCAGAGCGCCAGGCAGCACAGGAAGCGTGGCCGCGGCCGTGACCGTGGCTGTCGGCCACAACCGTCCACGCACGGGCCACCCCCTGCTTCCTGAGGCGCGGCACGTGCAAGAACACTCGTGCAAAGACACACACTCTCCAAGCCTTGCCACACACACAACCAAACGCTCCCTTTCGGCCTCCAAAGGTCAGGACGTGGCCCAGGAAGACGCAGGGAAGCCACCAGACGCGACTGAGGACCAGACATGACTCTTCCCCAAGCCCGCGGACACTTGCCTTCCCACAGTAACGTCTGGAACCCACGAAAGTCACAACACAGACGCATGTGGCAGGTGCCGTGCGAGCCGGTCCGACTCAGAAGTCCTGCAGCTCAGGGATGTCCTGGTACAAGTCCAGGGCTTCGGGGTTCGAGAAGGCCCCTCGGTGCTCCACGGCTTTCCCAGAGATGATCTGCTTCACGGCCACTTGCACTTTCTTGCTGTTGAGGGTGTACTGCAGGGGCCGGAGGAAACAAGAACGGTGGCTGAGCCTCGAGGGGAGAAGAGCCGGCGGCTCCCGGGGCCGGCACGTCGGGACTGCGGACCGAATGACCTCCGCCTGGAGCCAGCCGCGCAGGTGTGCCCGGGGAGAGGGGCCGTCTGCCCCAGTGACCTCCCCCTGGAGCCAGCCGCGCAGGTGTGCCCGGGGAGAGGGGCCGTCTGCCCCAACGATCTCCACCTGGAGCCAGCCGTGCAGGTGTGCCCAGGGAGAGGGGCCTTCTGCCCCAGTGACCTCCCCCTGGAGCCAGCCGCGCAGGTGTGCCCGGGGAGGGGTTTCTGCCCCAACGATCTCCACCTGGAGCCAGCCACGCAGGTGTGCCCGGGGAGGGGGTTTCTGCCCCAACGACCTCCACCTGGAGCCAGCCGCGCAGGTGTGCCCGGGGAGGGGGTTTCTGCCCCAACGACCTCCACCTGGAGCCAGCTGCGCAGGTGTGCCCGGGGAGGGGTTTCTGCCCCAACTATCTCCACCTGGAGCCAGCCGTGCAGGTGTGCCCAGGGAGGGGTTTCTGCCACGGTGAGCTCGAGGCACAAGGGCCACCGCATCTGGGGACCGCGGGCTGGCTCCCGGGGCCCCGGTGGCCTCCTGGAGCGTGAAGGGGGCACCAGCGCCTCTCCCTGCAGGGGGGCGGTTCACGGGGCTCACACGCGGGCAGCTCTAGCAGGTGCCTCGCTGTCACACTGTTCCTTTCTTGTCGGTTGTACTGACTTCACGACCCTTCTCTGGATGGTAAATCAGGCCACCACCAGCATGTCTGCCACGGGCTGGCTTCCCGCCACCGCGTCACGATCAGCTGGCCAGCGAGCTCCGTCCCCGAGCCTCACCAAGCTTCGCCCCAATCTTTCCTCAGAATCGTTCATCGGCGCGGGCTGTCGCCTTCCTTTCCTTGAAGTCAGACTCCTTGCAAACGTTCAAAGCTCCCCGAAAACCCGTGGCCCGCGTGTTCCGCCTTTGCTCCCCGCGGGCCCGCGGCGGCAGTGTGGGCGTCCGGGGCCCACGGGACTTGAGGACAGAGCCCGTCAGTAAAACAGTGGTGCCCGCATCTCTCCTCCACAGGCACCCTTTTTTTTTTTTTAACCTGAGATGTAATTAAAATTCATTCCTTTGAAAAACTCAGACGACGTGTGAACTAATTAAGGATCTAAGCGCTAGCTTCCCAAGGACTGCCTGTCACTTGGGTGTCAGCCCCTCTCGGCCTGAAGTGCGAGAGTCTCACGTGCTGTCTGGGCTAGGAAACTACACAAAAGCTCCCAGAACAGCTCAGGGGAGCTAATAATTTATATCTTCTATTGGCTGACAGAAGAAAGAAGACCGTGTTTCAGAATCAATCCCACTGCTGCTTCCTCTGGTGAGGAGGGCAGTGGGGAGGCAGAGACCCCCCAACACACACACACACACACACACACACACACACCCCCGGCTGCTGCTTGGGCCCCCCCGGGGCGCACACGTCATGCTGCCTCCCGTCGGGATGGCCCAGGCGTCTCAACTGTGAGCGGGGACAACGATGTGCTGGGGTCGGGGTGGCCGTGGCTGTCTGGGGCCTGCCAGCCTCGCGATGCCCCAAGAGCCCCCCGTCTCCTTGGCGGGGCTGCCCTCTCCCCAGCGTGCCACACACTGGGCCAACCCGATCCATCGGTTCAGATCAGAAGGCTCTGAAAACACAAGAAACTCAAAAAACCTCAGGGAACCCTCGAAGTGACTTCCCAGCCCAACCAGACAGAGGAGACAGCACCTGGGGAGAGCGGGGGCGGACAGTGACCCGAGCACCATGCTGAGGACAGACGGGCTGCCATTTCCCGTATCTGTCTGGTAAACCGTACACGAACCTCGTGACCACATACAGCTGGGATATAACGTTTCCCGTAGCAAAGGACAGATGTTCTGTTTCAACAGAAGAGCCAAGGGGAAAAGCAAACTCTCGTGCTCCAGAATGTTCCAGAAGCGGACAGAACTGGTTCACGGAAGGAAAGCCTTAGACCCTCATCAGAAGGCAGTAAGTGCCACAGACTCAAGAAGTGCCTTCCCTCCCTGCGGGAGCCACTGTCCAGAGTCACCCGTTGTCACCAACCGCGAGAGAGCCGGAGAGAGCTCCCAAGCTGGGGACCCTTCCTGTGCATAACCAAAGTGTAAAAGAAGTGTGCAGACAAGAGTAGCCCCGGCCTTGCTCGGGGCAGCGTCAGAGCCGTGCTCCCGCGGGCGCCCGGTCGGGCTCTGCCCCGTCTCCCCGGCAGAGGACCGCCGGCTTCCGTACAGCCCGGCTCGTCTATGCACACGCGTGTGCACGTGCCGCGGCTGCCATTCGCCGCGTAAGCAGCCCCAGTTAAAGCTGAGATCCAATCTGGGCACCCTCCTCCCCCACTCAGAACCTAAACAAAGTAGGGGAGCCGCTTTCTGGAGACAGGCCTCTAAATAGATTCGACTCTTCCTTCCACGGGCAAAACTTAAAATTAAAAGGCAAGAGCAACAGCACCCCCGACGGCTCTTCAAAAAGTTAAAATCAATTTTCTCATTAATAATTTTAAGAACACACGAGAACCACCCCCAGGGAAAAGCTGGTCAGATGGGCAAGGCTGGGCCTGCCTGGCGTCCGAACACAGGTATTTAGCAGAAGTTACTTTAAACGCAATTCAGAAAGGATTTAAAAAAGAGAGAGAGAGAGAGCGAGAGAGATGTTGGGGGGAAAGAGATGGGGTTGCCAGGCAACGCAAACTACATATAAAGCAGAACAAGCTCCCAGATGAGTCCCTGCGTGAGGGGCTCTGGTCGCCGCTGCCCGGGCCCTGCCGGCGGCGGACCTACCGGGATGGCCTTGGTCTCCAGGACGAGGCTGGGCACGTGCCACGCAGACAGGCCGACGCGGATGGCGTGGCAGATGCTCTTCGCCAGCGCGGGCCCGAAGGCGTGGCCGGAAGCCATCTTCAGGAAGAGCAGCACCCTCTCCTCCCCGTGCTGGCTGTGCTAGGGGGCGCACAGGCCGTCGGCCGCCTCCTCCAAGGCCTCCACTGCGGACCCCGGGACGGGGACACGCTCTCGCGGCGGCCCCCGGGCCTCTCCCCGCCCTCCCGGGAAGGGACCCTCCGGGGCAGCGTGCACACAGCGCCCACCACGGGCAGGACTCAAAAGCCGTGGCCTGAGCTCCACAGTCAACGTGTGTACAGGAAGCCCAACACAGGCCTCACCTGCTTCACTGCACGTTACTTTACAAACACACAGGAAGCGAGTGCCCGTCGTGGGGACCCCCCGGGGCTAGAGGCAGGAGGATCAGGACTTCTCCGCCTGCCCCCACAAACGATCTTGACGCGACATCCGCGGGAAGCCACCTCCTAGGGAGGCTGATTTTGTGGCCTGGGTGGGGCACTTTAAAGGTCCGCGGCTGACTCCACGGTGCAGCTGTGAGGCCCACCGTCTTTGCATGGTGTCCTGAGTAGTGCTGTGTGACCACCAGCAATCACACAACCTCTCTGGGCTTCTTTCTCCTTCTTCACCCATAGGGAACAGACACAATTAAGCAACCCAAGGTTGCTCACTGTGAAGATAAAACGTAATGCGACAGGGATGGGCCTCTGAGCTTTACAGCCACGAGCAACGTGGAAGAGGAATGTTCTGGAAAGAAGGACACGCTCACAAATGTCCATTCTCTCAGCTGAGGCAAACGGGCCAGAGTTACGCCAAAAGGCGGGCTCTCTTTGGAAAGCAGGCTCTGGGGCTCCCCGCTAGGACACACCCTCCTTCCTTCCCGTAGGACTTGAGAATGATTCGAGGAGAAAGGGCAAATACATACCAATGTTACAGATTTCTGAACTGCCGAATTGCACTCCGTTGGGGTTGAGCGTGCCATCGCTGGAAAGAGAGACAAGGTCAGGAACACACAGCAGTTCCTGAGGGAGGCGCCCCGCCCGGGAGTGGGGGGTGGGGGCAGTCACACCGTTCCCACCCGGCCACACTGGGCCAGGCATGGAGGCTCCCTCCCTGCTCCTTACCCCCACCAGTCACCTTCTCTCCCTAAACTCCAAGCTAGACAACGGGGCAGTCCCCTCTGTCACCTCCCTGCCCCTTCCTACCTGTACAGGCGTGGCCTGCACCCAACACCCACACGCTCCCCGTTCTGGAAGGGCTGCTGCTACCGAGGGCAGACACGCCTCCGCCACAGGCCCGGCACCACGCGGAGGCCCGGGAACGTGGATCAGGCCCAGACCCGGCCCTCGGGGAGCCGACGCAGGATCCTCCTGTCCCTGCCTGGATGCCCGGGGATAGGGGGCTCCAAAGAGAAGAGTCTGAAGACCCTCACCTCAGCCCAGCATGCTGACGCCTCCCGTCTTGGGGTTGATCCTGCAGTAGTCGCCGTGTGCCCAGACACCTGCGGGGAGGCACAGGGGCCCAGTCACCCCGAGGAGAAGGGGTCCCGCCTGCACAGACGCCAGCGGCAGGCACGACAGCAACCGGAGGCTCGTCGACAGACCCCGGCCGAGGCGCAGAAACAGGTGCGGAACGAGGCGGGGGCGCAGGGGAGGAGAGGACTAGGCCACTCCCGTCCCCAGGAGCACAGCGTCTAGCAGGGGCCACGGGGCCCAGTTCTGACGCGCCCTGGCACGCGAGAGAACGCCACTCCTTCGGGCGCCGACGAGGGCCTCAGGAATTGAGGGCTGGGACCAGCCCCGGCAGTGAGCGTGTCAGAGCGGGCCGGGGAAGGTCAGCACGAGCTTTGGGCGCAGGCGCTAAGTGCGGCCACTTTAGGAAGACGGGGTGCTCCGGGACAGCGGAGGGGGCTGGTCTGGAGGGCCGGGCTGCTCTTAGACCAGGAAAACACTCCTGACCAGCGGGAGGCTCCTAAAGGAGGCCCGCGCTAAGGCACCAGCCATGGGCACAGAGCTAACTAGCCGGTAAAACCCAGGGGACACGGAAGGCAGGGGAATGGGCTGGGGGGCGCGGGGATCAGAGGTGACCCTGAAACCAATCACCGGCCCCATCCCGGTGTGGCCCGGCGGGCATTCCCAGGGAACCCCTCGTCCTGGGACACAGCAAAGCTAACATCCCCGGCCAAGCCACCCCCTCCACCCCCTCGGAACTGGAAAGAGAAGTCACGCCTCAAGGGACTCGCCAAGGGAGCAATTAAACCAGCCAGAAGCTTCCTCCTGCCGCCAAAGGCAGTGACCCTCAACCAGCCGCACAAACGGAGGACGAACGGTGTGAATGACCAGGAGCACATCCCTCTGGCTCTGCGGCTGCCTGGAAGTCAGCCCCCAGGGGACGCCTGGTCTCCTGAAATGAGCCCCGAGTCCCGTGGCCCAGAAAGGGGAAATACCAAATAAAACCGCCTTCGGCGTCTTCACCGAGAGCATCTCCTCCCCTGCAGCCCTGGAGACACTTCTGACCGGAGGCGCTAACCCATCCGCCGGCACCTGTCCCGGAGGCGCCACCGGTGACAAGACACTGTGTCTATTCCCTCGCTCGTTCACGGTCATGACCAGATTGCACGAGCAGCGACCGAGGCTCCCGCCCAGATGCAGACCCAGAGGAAGGCCAGGGTCTGTCCGTCTGCACGGAGTGTGGCCCTTGGGAGGCAGTTTGGGAAGAGAGGGACTCCTGAGCTCATTTCTTCTGACGCGAAAGAGGACTGCAGGCCTCCAGGTCCCTCTCCCCTCCTCCCCAAGCTACAGAGAGAGACCCCCTCTCCCTAATGGGACCCACGAAAGACTCGTGTGCGCGAACTGGAGAAAATCATTCCCAGGACTGCAAGTGAGAGGCCAGGTCTCCACAGAAGCACATCTAACAGCTGCTCTGAACGCCGGGCCTACAGACGCCGTCCTGGGGCAGAGCCGCAGACTCAGCCGCGGGACACGGCCTGCCCACCCCCAGGTCCTTTCTCATCTGGGGACCGCGCCCGACCAACACACGGTCCGGGTCGTGCGGAGCCGGCGCTCCCAGGAGTCTGATCGTGACTGCGAGGCCCTGGACGCAGAGACGAAACGGAAGACGCAAATGCACCTGCAGGAACTGTCATTTGTGAAAATAAAATGAAGCACTTCCACCTCGCACAACACAAAGTCGGGAGGAAGAATTCACACGCGGCTGGTGGCCCCACTGCCAGACGGTCACAGTGAAGAACGCAGGCTTCCCTTCAGGTTCCCGTGCCCCGGGCCAGCGGGCCACCGGCTCCTTCCACCCCGTTTCAGCGACCACACGCCAGCATGCAGGAAGAGACACAGCCTTGCTCGTTTCCCCCTGGAGGAAATCTACGGTAAGCATGTGTTTCTGTACATGAGAGAAGGACGGCACGGCTTTCCACGTCTGTAGATGCGCCATCGTGATTAAACTGCACACACACGCACACGCTTCTTATCGGAGGGCCGAGGACCCTGGGGGTTATGACTTGGGGCCTCCTTCAGCTCTGAGCCCTTCTGCTGATGCAGGGTGAGGGGAATTCTCCATGTCATCAAGCTCAAAGTCCCGACGGTTGATGGGCAGGCTTGGCCTCCCGAGTGGAATGTGTCCCCTGTGCTCATCTGTACCCATTTTACTTCCCTCTTTGCCTTGGCTGCCAGGAAACTCAGAACTGAAATCACTGCTTTGTAGAATCAGAATGGTCTAAATCTTTCTTCAGTCTGCTTTTAAATTCTCTTTAAAATTTTTACTAGGTTTTAAAAATAGTAAGATGTAAAGAAAAGCAAAACAGCTCAGATTTCCCCCACTCAGATAAGCCTTTTTTGTGCATTTATTCAGACTTATACACACATATCTCCTTTTAAAAGTTTACACAAAAGAGACACTGTTCCCTCTGTGCTGAACTTCTTTTCGCTTACTAATTCCTTGGATACCACTGCCTGCTTACATTTTCACCTAACGATGTCTGTGAGTTTGCGTGCTGCTACAGAAACGACAACCTTGGCCTCCAGCTGTTTAAACACCAATTCTAATACAGTGTCAGAATCTCCCAGTATTGGGGTATGGACAGTCAGGTTCCATCTGTGTTCCTCCCGTCCATGACCAACAGCTTCAGAGTTCCATTATCTTAACTGCCTTCCTCTTTCTGTACTGGTTCACATATCTCCCACCTACTCCCAGAAAGTATTTGAGGAAACTACTTATAAAACCGACTACATAATGAGATTCTTTAAAGAGAATTAGAAACCCTGCCCTGGGGGTGAGAGGAATGCTGTAAACAATGATTTCAGCTCTGAGCTTCCTGGCAGCCAAGGCAAAAATGGAAATATAATAGGTCACAAAATACTTGTTTTCTCCAAGAGGGAATACCAGAAGTTTGAAAAAAGAAGGAAGGAAAGGAGGGAGAGAGGGAAAGACTTTGCAATCCTGAGAGACATTTATCACGTTAACCCTGTATACATAACAAGTTATAGGAAAGACAGTTTCCGAAGACCAGTGAGCAGTATTGCAGGAGACAAAGAGGTGGATTTCTTAGATGAATCCTGCAGCTGAGGTTCTACTCCTTCCGGCCTCTCTTCCTAAGACAGGAGGCCCTGCCCTGTCCTTCAGGGTCACCTGAGAAAGGTTTCTCTCCACGTAAGCTCCCTCTATGCTGCCTCACTCTGGACAACTGCACACTGGCAGGATCCAAGGTGGGGCTCACACGTGGCAGGTACCCAGTGGAGGCCAGGCCACATCTGGGGAGCTCCTCTGACGCCTGCATGGGGGTGCGATGCCAGATACGGTGGTTTTTACATGGGATGTGTAAACGTGCAAGGCCAGGGGGAGAAACAGGAGGGGTCCGCGGCAAATTCTGCCCCCATTGGCCACCTGTCCTTCTCTGATCCTCCACATGCAGTTAACGTAAAATCAAATCACCTTTCTGGAGACCAATGCAAGCAAGCACTTGGGAAAAAAGGCTCTGGGACAGAGGGCTTGCTAAACTCTGAACCAGACAGCTGCAATAACTCGAGGTTGCTTACAAATGAAGGAAAGAAAGAGACAGGAGTCAGAGCTCGAAGTAAACACTTCCCTGCTCTGGGACAAGGCGCCACTCAGAAGAGGGAACGCGAGGGTGTCTGTGTGTGTGAGGGTGACCGGTGGGCTGTGAGGGACCCCACCGCCCCAGCGCTCCTCCCCTGCGCCCCCGCAAGGACTGAGTGAGGGTGCGCACGGCAGAGAGGACGCGGCCAAAGCCCGACGCCTCCTGAACACGCAGCTTCTCTGTGAACCGGCAGATGTGGTCATGGCTACGCAGGCGGCCCACAGCCCTCCTGCGGGCAAACCACTGCTCCTTCCGCTGCCCCTGCCGGCCTCCTGTGGCCAAGGGGCTCTGCGCACAGAGGCTAGCTAAGCAGAAAGCAACCTGGCCGGGGCTCAGCCGGTGAAGCGTCGGACTCTGGCTTTCTGCTCAGGTCTTGATCTCAGGGTCCTGACCTCGGGGTCCCGAGATCTCCCGCTTCGGGCTCTGCACTCGGCTGCGATCTGTTTGAGAGTCTCTCTCCTCCCTCTGCCCTCTCTACTCCCGCTCACACGCCTTTCTCTCTCATATAAACAAACAAAATCGTAAAAAGGGGAAGAAGAAACTAACCCAGATACTAGTTTCACATGATGGCTTCCAGCGAAGGGGACAAGATACGGATCCCCATGCATCCTCGCCCCACCGGCGGAAGGAGCTGTGGGAGGCCTCACGGGGCATAGGTGAGGGCCCAGAACCAGACCCCGAAGACCCGGCCCAGAGGGAGTATGGGCGGCTCGCTCCCCATCCCTGGCCGCCCGACCTACCTGGGAACCTGGAGAAATAGGCCTTCCTGTACTTGCTCCCGTTCTCATTGTTCCAGAAGTGCGTGGGCTGGCAAGGGATCGGCTTGGTGCACACCAGCTCGCCGCTCTCCCCCCACACTGCCTTTCCTGCTTCGGGAACAAGGAAAATCGAATCTGAGCACACGTGGCAGCCACACGCCCTGGCACACGTTCCCGCTACCCCTTACACGCCATACTTGGGACCGACCCCCTGCGACCTACCCTCCAGACACGCACCCCCCACACACATAACCTCTCTTCTAAAGGGAACTGATTTTTCCCGCGCGTGTACGAACACGTTCACTCCGTGGACACGTGTCTCTAAACAGCACAGTCACCCCGTGTGTTTCCAAACCGCGCCCACGGCCTCGCGCTGCCCGCGTCCAGCTCCCCGCTCTGCTCTTCCAGCGTGGGCTGGGGTGACTCGCTCATCTACTACACGCTGCTCCAGCTCATCCCTTTTCACTACTTGTAATTCTCCACGTGCGATCGTGGCCATTGATTCCTCCTGAAGACGCAGCTCTGTAGGTTCCCAACTCTGTTCCCTCCTGCAAACACGCCGTCACGATGAACCCACTCGCACACCTCTCCTGGCTCATATGCGCAAGTGCGTCTCCCACGAGTGGAACTCCCGCACCACGTGGTCCCTACCTCTCTGCACCTTCGCTCTCTATTCCCGACCTGCAGGCTAGGGAGTCATGCTGAGTTGCACTCGCTCCCGCAGGGCGCCCGGTCTCCAGCCCCGGGCACAGCACAGGCCGTGGAAGCCATGCGGAGGGCAGCACAGCACCCCTCCCAGCGAGCGAGCCCCCTTATCCAGCCCCTTCCACGGCACGGCACCGCGGGACTCGCACTGAGAAGTCACCCTCCCACGTGCGTCCAGGGGGGCTCCCGAGGTTCCCCACTGTCTCCACCTCGGCTCACTCCTCCCATCCCACCGAACCCCCAGACAGAGGACGGACAGACATGTGGAAGCCGAAGAGACAGCCGTCGGTTTCTCTCTGCCAGGAGGACCTCCCCCCAACCAGGCCACAGAACGCAGGAGTGACCAGGACCAAGAGAGATGGTTTCAGAAGAAAACAGACACATGGGGCCTACGACCTTTGTGAGCACTGGGGAAGCCCTCTTCTGAAAGCAGGAACCGATTTTCGGAAAGGGCTCTGGCAACATTTCCGGTGAACTGGAGAAGGGACAAATGCTCCCTGCGCACTCCAGGCTTCCAGCCCCTAACCTGGCGTGGCCGCCACGGCTGACGTCTCTCCCTCTTCCTCACCCAGACTCCCCATGCACTCTGTCAGGCTAAGATAACAGTGGCTGCAGGGCAAATTTGTACAGTGCACACACCATACACCAGGCCAGGCCCTGTTTGGTGCTGGAGACACAAACAGGCTTTGCTGATTTACCAATGGCCACCGACAGGCTACAAAGCAAAAGCTCGTCCTGAGACCGTCAGAGAGGCCAAGCCTCCAGCTCCCTCAATGGGTCCACGTCAAGGTCAGGGGGTCACACAAGCAGGGCAGTGGGCTGCCTGAGCACCATCTCCCGGCTTTGGAGGCTGGTGGAACAATGGCCCGCCTGCCGCTCCTGAACACACAGCTCCCCACTGACTCCTGAGGCTGGCGGGCCGAAGGGGGCTGGGGACGGGGAGCCCAGGGGGCGGCTGGCAGGATGTGAGCCTGCAAGTGAGCTGGGCCACCGCTCTCAGCCACGTGCGTCAGCGCCACCAGTCACACCCGGAAACAGAGAGAAAGGCGGCCAGTGAAGCCATCACCTTCCTCGTTCCAGGCTTCCACGGCCATGCCCAGGTTCCGGGCCTGAATCTCCCCTTTGTGGACAGGAACAGAAAAATTCTGGCCCATGAAGCAGGAAATGATGTCGGTGCCACCTGCAAACAAGAGGAAGAGGAGGGCCAGAATTCAGAAGACTGAGACAGACCACTTTGGTTTTACCGTGAAACCCAAGGAGAAAGGCCCCAGAGGTATCACTGCTCTTCCTCCAGGTCGATACTGAAAACCCCACGGATGGTTAGTGCTTCCTTTCAGGGAGAAATGAGGGAGGTGATTTAGAGATTTCAGCAGAACGTCCGTGTCTGGGTGATTTATCTTTTGACCGAGTCTTCCTGCTGGACGAAAGACAAAATGAATGACCTCTCATGGTCACAGTGAAATTCGAGAGTCAGGCTCACGGGAAACGGGGCTTCGCCCAGGAGCTCCACCCACAGGCCCTGCGTGGGCCGGCACATCGCACACCCTCTGCTGCGGCCGGAGGAGGCGCAGCCTGGGGGCCGGGCAGGGCGGCTCTCGCGGGGACAGACGGGTCGGGTGGGAAGCACGCTGGGCGGCCAGGAAGGCTTGGGATGCTCTCGGGGGACTCTTGGGGGACGGTGGGATGCGCGCAGCCCCAGCCCGGGGCCAAGGGGCCGGAACACCCCGCCAGCCCGAGAGCATCGGATCAGCCAGCGGTCCCACTCAGACGCACTTCCAGAAGCTTCTGCACACCGGCACTCTGGGCAGGTAATGCGCGTGGCACGGAACTCTGGGAGGCCGAGGAGTGGACGTGAGCCTCCCTGCCACCCGGCCAGACACCCTCTCCACAGACGACTGTCACACACACGGGCACCGCGTACACCCTACCCCTGCCTTCCCCCCCGAGGCATCTCGAAGAGTGTTTTGTGGCAGCACAGGGAGCTATTATGCTCCAAGGCTTCACAGCCTTCCACAGAGCGATACACAGGCAGCAAACACTTATACATGTCACCTGTCATGAGGCCAATGACCCTGCTCAACAAACGGCCCGAGCCCCAGCACGTCCGCCCACTTGGCGGGCAGCGTTCACATGCAAAGGCCCCTGGAGTCACATGGTACAATCCTTCCCTTTTAGGCAGGCAAACTGAGGCCCAGAGGGAGAAGGGATGTCCCAAGGCCACTCTCAGATGCTGGCGGGACCCCTGTCCACCCTGCTCGCCAAAACAGCTCGAGACCCCCAGGCTCGGGCCACGGGTCCAGCTGGAAAGCGGAGGCCTATCAGGGCAGCTTTGGGCTTCAAGCAAAATGACACGGCAGCTTTTAAAGATGCGGTCATGGGGTGCCTGGGTGGCTCAGTGGTTAAGTATTTGCCTTCAGCTCAGGTCATGATCTCAGGGTCCTGGGATCGAGCCCCACATCGGGCTCCCTGCTTAGTGGGAAGCCTGCTTCTCCCTCTCCCATTCCCCCTGCTTGTGTTCCCTCTCTCGCTGTGTCTCTCTCTGTCAAATAAATAAATAAATAAAACAAAAAATAAAGACATGTTTTCAGAAACATAAATTAAAGTCCTCTAAAGATTTTGATGAGCTACGATAGAATTAACTCTAAGTCACGCTGTTAAGAGGGAAACCCAGAACAGTGTGAACCCTAAGTTAAATGGGTCTCACCCCATCGAGACACACTCCCCCACCTACGTACAGGCGCCCCTGAAGGGAAATGAGCACAGGCTTCCATGGGGAAGGAGGATGGGGCGGGGTGGCAGGTGGACACCACTCTGTTTCCTTTTTGGATTCTTAATATTTTGCAACATGCACACATTGTCTTCATACAACTTCACGTTAGGAAAAAAAGTGAAGAGAAAAAAGCCACTTGAAATCCCAACACACACACACACACACACACACACACATATTCCTTCTCTACACCTACAAAAATGACCACATTTACAATTCTGCAATCTGCTTCTCTCACTCAACGTATCACAACTCTCTTTCAGTAGCAATAAATATGTTTCCATCTAAATGAGAATTTTCATCACATCCCTCCTAACAGCTGCAAAAATTAAGGATACACCAGACATTACTCAAGGAATTCCCTTCTACTGGCAATACAGGTAATTTCCAGCTTTTAATGAACATAAACGATGTTGCAGTAATTGTTCTCATACCTGGCCAATCCTTGCTGTTTACAGAGTCTACACTGGCAAATGCTCCTACTCGCTAAAACTTAGGACCTCAGGATCAGCACTCAGGGTGTTCTCAAGGTCACCTGAGAACATGAGCCACGGGGTGGAAATCTTGAGACGCCCCCCACGCACGTCCGCAGCTGTGGGGCCGCAAGGCAGTGCCCTGCTCTGGTTTCGGCTCTTGCGACAGAGAAGACCAGGGGGCGGGGGGTGCAAGGAGCTCCGGCTCGGGGCCAGCTGCACTGCACCCTGTTGGGGGGCTGCTCCGGCAAGTCAGGTAACACTCCTGAACCTTGTCTTCTCTTCCGTAGGATAAACAGAACAGAATCTACCAGAAAAGGGTTGTTTTCAGAATATAAGATCCTAATCGATGAGAGATACGTGTGTGTGTGTGTGTCCCTTCCCCCAGAAACCATGGTTCAGTAGTCACTAACTCAGGGACTTCCTAGAACTTAACCATCATGAACAAGAGAGCCAGCCATGCTTAGGTGCGCGCCCTGCTACTTACCACGGACAGAGTCAAGGCCGTGGACCTGCCGGGTCTGAGGCCGTGCACGCTTACAGGGGGCCAGCCTGGTCGTGCCCACGTCCTCTGCTTCCTCCTGCACCCCCTCCCCACGGCGCGAGCCCTACCTGAGATGGAGCCCAGGAGGACGCTGCTCTTAACGCACTTGTACACGTAGTCACAGCTCTGGGCTTTCAGAGGGGAGCCGGTGGACAGGATCGTGTGAAGCGTCTGCAGACTGTGGGTTTCCACGAGGGCGAAGAAGCACAGACAGATGAGAACAAAACCCGACGCCCCTGTTCTGGCTCACGCGCAGGAAACAAGTAAGAGGGCGGCTCTGGATTCCCCGGCTGGCAGGACGGGGGAGGCCAGGCGTCCCGAGGGGCACACTGACCTGGCTTCATGTTTTTCTCTTCAAGGACGGCCAGCCACTTGGCACCCGTTCCAAGGATGGTGATGCTACAGGCACAGGAGGGAAAGAAAACAGAAACTCTCAAGGCTGCTCACGTTCCATGCTCCAGAGCTTTCTAAAATTAGTGACTCGTTTCTGGCAAGTTTGCAAAATCCAAGACACATCATTTTTCTGGGCTGAATGAATACCTAGCGGTCAGTAAACACCTGTGGTGACTGCGGGTTCCGCAGGGACAGGCCCGCACGCCGACTCCAACACGCTCGGAGCCCTGGCCCCCTGAACACGTGGCTCGTGTGAGAGACAGTGACTCACGCATCCAACAGCCCACGATCCTCCTAACCGCAGGGTACGTGCCCTTTTGGGACCAAAAGAAGCCAGAAAACCGAGACCCCTCAAGTTAGAGCCTCACGCGAGCCCCTCCCGCCAAGGTGGCAAGGGCAGCAGGACCTTCTGTGGGAGCAGGGCTGGTCCTGGCGTTCCGGACCCCCACACCCCCGTTCTTAAACGACTTACAAAAACGCAGCTCTTCCGTCTCAAACATTTAGTCTATGGTCCTTTCCCCCACATCCGCACTCGGAGAACGACACCACGCGGAGCGGGGAGGGTGCTACGGATCCTTCCAGCAGCCAGGCAGGCCTGGACCTGCAGACCGTCTTCCTAACTAAACAGCGCCTTCTCTCTCGGGCCCAAAGGAGGCTGCAAACATCAAGGTGCCTCCCTGTCCCTCTGGGCAGCCAAACCTCATCCCCTCACCCCTGGGTGGAGACAATCACTTGCTGCCTGGCACCGGGGAGGTTGGGCTGGGAGGGCCCCTCGAGCCCGGCGTCCTTCGTCCCTCCCGGCCCCCCTCTTCACCACCACCACCCGGCCGCCAGGAAGCCCCCCACTGAGACCTCGGGCACCTCCTGGGTCGCCTGTGCCCTAGAGATGGCTTCTTTAGAGGGGGAAGCCGTGGGGGGGAGGGGTATACAACCCTCCCACGTCCCCCGTGGTTTCTGCATTAACTAGGGCAGAATGATTCCCAAGTTCAAGATCACCTCCGGGCATGAAGGTGTCACCCTTCAGGAACGGCTGCATTTTCACAGAAGACCAGGCATGCCAGCAACCTCTGAGGGCAGACCAGTGACCGCCCCAGCCCTCGGCACCAAGACCTCCGATCCCCAACCACACCAAAACAACGTTCCCCTTGCTGCTCGTCCCTTCCCCCAACCCCCCGAAATCAACGGCTCTCTTGGTTCTTCCCATATCCCTGTGAACCCTGACCTTGGCAATGCACGGAGACTCTGAGCAGGTGCTGGGCCTGGATCACAGGCCTGCGGGTCTAGAGAACGGGAAGGTCTCCCCATCTAACTCCAGGGCTTGTGGGAGACACGTAAAACCACACTGAGCCCACAAAGCACGGGGGCTTGATGCGGGTGCTGAGCGCTGCGTATTTTTAGGGAGCATGGCTGGGAATCTCTGCATAAAGCACGAGGTGGCCTCCCAGCTGGACAGGGTTGGCCCCGTGTCGCACAGACGGCTCACAGACAGCCCCCCGAGGCCGCACACCCCATGCCCGGGAAGCTCCACCTGCCACAGACGCACCAGTCTCCCATCCGCTCTCACCACCACCCCACCTGCCACTTCATTCCCCACTCAGGAAGGAGCAAGCCTCATCAGCCTTCACAAACACGAACCCGGGGTGTGCTGCCTCGAGTGTTCCAGTGGTGTCATGTTTCGTGCAAAAAAGCACCCACTGCCCAAGCTGGGCTGACAGCCCCGAGAGACCAGCCTCCGGCCCCCACCCCCCGGCCGGCCCCACATCCGCTCTCCACACGCACAGCACAGGGGTCTCCTCCCCTCGCACACCCACCCCAACCCCACCCGAGGGCCCGGCCACTCGCCATCCCTCTGCCAGAGCATGCTGCGTGTCCTCTCCCCAGGCCCGAGGTTCAGGCCCCAGTGCCCTTGCCTCCGGGGCCGTCCCGGACCTCAGGGCTCCAACAGCACTTCTTTCTCTCTCCTTCATCCCCCATTCAGGTGCAGCCCCATGAGGACAGGGACCCGCTCACCCCCAGCACCGCTGTGCACACCCCAGGGCAGGTGTGTGGACCGGGTGTGGACGTGACCCTGGCAGACGGCTGTCCGGCAAGTCCACTCTGCCGGTGAGCCTGCCAGTCCCCACCGTGTGCCGCCGAGGCCCCTCCCACCCACAGACGGGCAACACGGGAACTCAGGTGGCTGGCCTGGTGCACGAAAAGCCTGGACGAAAGACCCCAGCGCTCTGGCCCCAACTCTAACCCGAATATTCCCTGAGCCAGGCTCCCAGAGCCCAGAAGTACACCCCAAATGACAAAGAAAATTTGTCTTTTAAAAGAACCTTGTCAGGGCGCCTGGGTGGCTCAGTGGGTTAAAGCCTCTGCCTTCGGCTCAGGTCATGATCTCAGGGTCCTGGGATCTAGCCCTGCATCGGGCTCTCTGCTCAGCGGGGAGCCTGATTCCTCCTCTCTCTCTGCCTGCCTCTCTGCCTACTTGTGATCTGATCTCTCTCTCTCTGTCAAATAAATAAATAAATAATCTTAAAAAAAAAAAAAAGAACCTTGTTGGCACGCCTGGGTGGCTCAGCCAGTTGGGTGTCTGCCTTCGGGTCAGGTCATAGTCCCAGGACCCTGAGTCAGAGCCCCACATCGGGCTCCCGGCACAGCAGGGAGCCTGCTTCTCCTCCTCCTCCCCACTCATGCCCTCTCTCGCGGATTCTCTCTCAAATAAATAAAATCTTTAAAAAATAAAAATAAAAGAACTTTGTGTCTACAAAATAAACGCTCCATTATCAGACATATTAGTAAGTCTCTGGGCCGACACGTTAAAAATCAGCAAAGATTTCATTCCTACATTAGTCGGTGTTATTTAAAAAACCAGGAGCCCGGAATCAGCCAACAAGGACCCTGCTCTCCAGCTTGGCAAGGCCGCTCCCCTCACCACCGACACGTAGAATTTTATGTGACCATATGTAACTCAGTTTTAATTTGCAGCGAGGGGCCACAGGTGAAGGTCAGATGAAGGGTTCCCGCCACACCTGACCTGCACCCCTCCCTCCAAGGCCGTTGGCAGTTGGAGCAGGTGTTTGAGGCCCGCAGTCCCCCCAAGCACCCCGCCCCCAGCTCCCGCCGGCTGCAGACCTGCACCGGCCCCCAGGAACGGAGCAGGGAGGCTCCCGGCCAGGTCCAGAGGGGCCCTGCGATGGCCAAGGCCACGTCTCCGGCAGCGTCTGGGGCACGAGCCAGCGGGCCTGCTGGAAGGCAGACGCTTAGGATGTGCCTACCAGATCGGCCCAGACCACACACCTGTGACCACGCACATACACTCGTTCAACACATACGTGCACCCACCCCCATATGCATGCACGACCACATACGTGTTCACTCTTGCTCACACGTATTCACACACATACACATACTCGTGCACACCTGTGCACTCATCTGCATATGCAGACACACTGAGCCCTAATAATGCACATTTTCTATCCGTCGTCCTGTTACACACACGCGTGCACACACACACACACACACACACACCCCAAAAAGTGTCCCCACCTGGAGCCCGGCTCCCAGGTATTAAGGGTAGAGTTCTTAAAGTCATCTCAGTTCCCAGGGATTCGATTAACCTTTCGCTGGAAATAGTCTCATTAGGAAATAACCTTCCTCGCCAATATTGTGAGCCAAATGTCAGGATTTAAATACTACCCAGGCTGGGCAAAGTTATATTTGAAATATTAATGGCCAAGGATTTAAAAACATTAGTGGCTGCGTCTGTCTCCCCACTGGGAACAGACTCAACCTGCAAGTAAGGAGCACGTTTCCGAGCACGGCAGCGTCCAGGCCCCCGGAGCTCTGGGGCTTCCGTGTTCTCGCTCCCGGAGCCGCGATCATTAGGCCCACGGTGACCTCGGGCCACAGCGGGGAGGACGCTTCCGCCGCTGATGATGAATCCATCAGCAGAGAGAGCGCTCACAGAACGGTCTCCTGACCCTGGCCCCCAGGGACGACGAGGAGGGAACCGGGACGGGGAGGGCCCGCCTCCCCCCACACTCTGCCTCTGCTCCTGACCCCAGCGTGTCGCCCAACCGAGAAACGAGCCGTTAGCAGGACGGCCCGAAGTCACAGAGGCCCTAGTGCAGCACCTGCGGGAGCATCCTGGAGCAAGCCTGTGACGGGTCCAAGGAGACTGCAGGTGCAGCTGACAGGGACAGGACTGTCCTCCCGCCACAGGGCTCAGAGGGCGGGCGGCGGGAGGCCCAGACCCTGTGAACGCCCCAGTGCTGGGCTCGCCCCCGCCCTTCACAGCCGTATCCACGCCGACCCTGACAGCCTGTTTCACCCCCCACCCTCCCCCGGAGCAGGGGGAGCCCCGCGTGACGCAGAACCCTCGTGGCCCCGGCTCCCTTCCTCCTGGGCTCCTCCAGCAGCTCTCGGGTTCCTGAATTACAGACGCAATATCACATTCCCTCTCCTGATACCCTGGCCCTGGGGGTGGCCCCCATCTCCTTGGTCGGTCCCTGTCAGGGCTGCCTGCCCCTTCCCACCCTCCTTGGCAACTCCGACCCCCCGCACCCCTCCCCCGCCCGCGCCCGCCTGCACCCTCCGAGGGGCCAAGCGCTCCCAAGAAGGCAGCAATGCCGCTGCGGTCAACAGCAGCGCGGCTCTGTGGCTGAGCACGGCATCGGGGCACCTACCCTATCCTGTCAACCAGGTCCCAGAGCACGTTGGGCGTGGGCACCAGCGGGGAGCCGTCATACAAGACCACGGCCGCCCCCGTGGCGAGAGCAGACACCATCCAGTTCCACATCCAGCCGACCTGGGACAGACAGAAAGAGCACAGTGTCAACCAAGCGCTGGGCCAGGGGCTCTCACCCCTGTCTCTTAGCTTCTCACGTCCCTCAAAGACCTCCCGACACCGAGCCAGCAGTTGGCAAGGACCGCCCGTCTCGATGCAGGACACCTGGCCCCAGCGGCTCCACGCCGAGAGTGTCCCGTCCGGCTCCAGGCACACGCGCCAGCTAACATGGCTCGAGGATGCATCCTGCAGCCGCTCTGGGGACAGCGGGAGCCGGACAGCAAGGAGAGGTGGTTCCGCCGCACGGAAGGGCCCCCACACATGCCGAATCCGTGGGGCCGCGTCACATGCTTGGGATAGCACGTGGCAAGCGTCCAGGAGCCAGTCCCCCGCGGCCGTCCCGAGAACGAGGCCCGCGCTGACGGGACCAGTCTCCGAGATGAGCATGGGTGTGAAACAAGCCAGCACGGGGGGTGCAGCGTACCTGCAGCCACACCCGGCAGAGCGTGGCCGTGCACACACCCGGATACCCGGGCAGGCTCCACACGGGCCACAGGGAACACACAGACCGCGTGTGTGAGCACAATCCTGCCCCAGGAGGACGCCGACGGCTCACCACACACTCGCGTGGGCCGTGTGAAGTACTTCCCGTACACAAGTAAGGCCTTTTTTGTTGTTATTTGCAAGAAGGTGCTCACAAACCCACTGGCCACGGCGTTCCCATCCACGCAGGGGAGCTTGTGGGCGGTTCCGGAGCTGAACCAACTGGGGCGCCGGGGAGGGGGGGCGGGGGGGCGGGGGGAAGCTCCAGCAGGAATCTCCACCCGGGAGGCAGGGAGGGCCGCCCTGCCCCGTGTCCGTGTGCAGATCCCACAGCGGGGACCGGGCACCACCTGAGGCGGCCCCCCGAGTGAACCCCAGGGCACACACGTAAGCCGCAACCAGCACAGAGCCTCAGCAAGCAGGCCACCGACCACCTGGGTGTTAGGCTCAAGAACGCAGCGGGCCCCCAAAAGGCTGCCTGTCCTTCCCCTCAGCGACACCAGCACTGGGGTCACCGCAAAATCTCAATTTTGTTGAGCTGCCCTTTAACAAGGTTTTAAGAGCCCAAGTTGAGTATCTTTCACTAAGGAATTATTCTTAACAAAAGAAACCGGAGCTGCACAGTGGCCGGGCCAACTCACTGTCTGAGGAAGCTGCTGAAGTCAGTCAGTAAGAGACATGGCGTAGGCCTGGCTCGGGCCGCGGGGACCCCCACAGTGGCTGCCACCCGTGGCTAGGGCGCCAGCATGCCCCACGGAAAAAGCCAGCTGCCAATCCCTCCCGGGCAGATGCTTCGAGAAAAGTGAAATGCCTCTGGGAAAATCGTCCAGATCTGAGTTCTTCTCATTACGCACTTGCCCTCAGTGTAGAACCCTGGCATTTTAAACCGTGAGTCCCAGGGAGGCAGCTGACCTGGACATCGCCGCACCTGCCAGGGTCTCCCGGCTCCATCAACACTCCATCAACGCTGCTGGGCTTTCTGCGTGAAAAGGGCCCCAGAGCCTGGCGGTGCCCAGCGCCACTGGCCTGTGTGTGGGGAGGGCAGGAGGGTCTGGGATAAATCCCTGCAGCTGAAGGAGACCCCGATCACTGGGCCCAAGCCCTTGATTTTCAGCAGGACACGCCGAGCGACGAGGCAGACTGCGCTCGGCCACACACCCAGATGCTCCCAGGCTCCCCCTCCTGTGAGGGCGTGGATTCCCGGGCTCGTCCCCAGGGGCACAGCCAGGGCCCTGGCCATCAGCCTCAAGGGCTGGAAACACACCTCCAACATTCTGTTTCTTTAAAAACTCAGCATAGAATTTTCATCCAAGAAATGGAGCGAAATCACTCTGAAACCTCTTGATGTTGGAGTTGGAAAAAGCCAACTTTGAGTTTTCCTCTCTTGGGATAAAACACCACTTCCTTTAACTCGTCCGAAGTGTTCATCATACAGGCTTCACAAGGACAGGAGTGTCTCCAGCGGCTCAAACCCGAGGTTTGGATTAATGATGCGTATCCTGCTCGAAACCAGGAGAAGGTGCTGGAGGCAGGACCCCATCCACCCCATGTCCCAGTGACGTCTGACCCGAACGACGCTGGTTATGCTGTGCTGTCTGCTTTCCCTGGCACCTGGGCCCCCTTCCTTGCTCAGCAAATGCCGCAGCCTTTCCAGGATTCCAGTGAGACACCTCAGTGAGAAGCGGGGAGGCCAGGCACACCAGCCGGGCACCTGGGCTCAGCCACGAGGTAGACCGGTGAAGATTCGGGACAGAACAGAACTCCTGTGAGTACGGTGCCCAGGTGGCTCAGTCAGTTGAGTGTCCAACACTTGATTTCAGCTCAGGTCGTGATCTCAGGGTTGTAGGATGGAGCCCATCGGGCTCTGTGCTCAGCGGGGAGTCTGTCTGTCCCCTCCCTCTGCCCCTCCCCTTTGCATGCTCTTGTGCATGTGCTCTCTCTCTCTAAAAGAAATAAAACAAGTCTTGGGGGGAATAAAGGCTCCTTCTGTGAGGGCAGCACCAGCCAGAGCATCCACAGGCTTGCTGTGAGGGCAGCCTGAGCTGCAAGCCCACACCCAGGGCAGGGACGGGGGCCTCCCGGGCCGGTCCTGCAACAGCGAGCAGCTCTGGTCCCCAGGATAGGCTCAGGCCCGACCTGGCCTCCACACCTGGACCCCCTGCTGTCACAGTAATTGGGAGAGCCACCTGTATACATTTCCTATTTCCACTCCAACCAACTGCCACAAACTCAGTGGCCTAAAACACCACAAATTCATTATGTGAGAGTTGAGGTCAGAAGTCCAAAATCAAGGTGTCGGCAGGACCGTGCTCCTTCTGGAAGCTCCTTGACTTTTCCAACTTCAAAAAGCCACTCACATCCTCTGGCTCGTGACCCCACGTCATTCTGACCCCTGCCCCATCTCCTTCTCCAACGCTGACCCTCCCGCCGCCCCCGTCAAGGACCCCTGTGCTCCCGTGGGGCCCACCCGGCTAACTCAAGAGAATGCCCCTGTCACCAAACTTTTGACCGAATCACACTGGCCCTGAAGGGACCAAAGCGAGTGACGGGAGGGACGCAGAGGACAGGTGCGCACCAGCCCCGACACACACACCCTGGCTCCCGGTGCCGCCCAGGGCCCGCTTACCGTGCTGTAATAGAGCATGATGTCGCCGCTGCTCATACTGCCGTGAAGGACGTGCTCCTTCAGGTGCTGGGTGAGGGTGCCCTGGGGAGAGGCCGGAGAGCAGCGTGAGAACACACAGCCCAGACGCAAAGCCCGGGGCAGACGCCAGCCTCCCTTTCCTTTCCCAGAGGAAGACGACCTCTCAGCGCGCTGGCGTGGATGGGCGGGGCCCCCACGGCGCCCTGCGCCCTGCCCCCGGACTCACCAAGCATCAGGGAAGGAAGCAGCCTCACACCGGCTCCAGCCGGCCTGTGAGCTCCGGCTGCCACGGACCTCAGGAGCACCGTGGGACCCCACCCGCAGGCAGAGAGGAGCAGGGAGGCAAAGTCGAGGCCAGGGGCAGAAAGACGGGAGTGCAGCACGCGGACCCCGAAGCGCAGGGAGGGGCAGCCCTGGGGGGCGTGGCGGCCACGCCTCCACAGTGCTCTGCCACGCCCTGCTTTCAGCCCAAACACAAGTCAGACCCCAACCCCCAGCACCGTGCGCGGTTTCCCTACCTCAGCGTTTAATGGGAGGTGCACGCCCACGCCCGATGCTCCAGAGCAGAACGCACGAGGCCCCCGCCCCCACTTCTCCGGCCGCCACGCATCCACCTCCCGTGTGTTTCCAGGTAAACTCCGGCCTATCAGCGTGTATTTATTTATGCTTCTTTACCTGCACACACTGCCCTGCACTTCGCCTTCTGCACATAACAAACCGTGGAGCTCTTTACCCCGGCCCTGAGAGAGAGCCCTTGTGTTCTACCTTCAGCTCTGTGATACTGCACTGCCCACTCCCCTCCTGCCAAACTCGTCCTGTCTGTCTGCAGCTCACAGGGGCGAGGGGAGCACCCCCTCTCCAAGCACCGCGAGCAGGGCAGAGCAAGGAGCCCTGCGCCAGCCACTTCGCGTCCCTCGGCCTCAGTGTTCCCATCTGTGCCTGGATCTCATCCGTAATCCCAAGGCTACACAGGGTACTGCCCCTCGGGTGCCCCTGCAGAGGGCCGGCCGCCATACTTCCACAGATGGCAGCACCTGGCTGGTGGCAATGGGCCCCCTTGTTTAGGGTCTATCGGGGCTGAAGGGAGGACCCACATAACACAGCCTTTACAACCAATCCTCTTAGTACCCAAGAGAAATGAAAACAAGCCGGCAGGGGGAAAGATCCCTTTCAAAGCTCAGAGGAAATAACCCTACCCAACAAAGTCTCCAACTCAAGAGCCAGAGCTCCTACTCCAGAGCATGTCCAGAACAGAGGCTGTCACGAGGCCTGTGAGGAGCAGCAGGGACCACAGCTGCTTGGGGGCCGGGCAGACCCCAGTACAGAGGCTTCAGGGCGTGGGGGCAGAAGGGACCTTTCTGAAGGTCCCCAAGGCCATCTGCAGATGCTGGGTCTCTGTTGGCTTTATGGAGCGTGCATCACGGGGGTCAGAAACAGCCCCACCCACCCACCCAAGGGGATCACAAACTTCAGTGCAAAGTTGCACAACACAGCACTCTCCCTTGGGGCACAGGGGACGGGGGCACCTGCTTGGGGACAACGATCACTTCAGGAACTCTCGGTGAGCATGAAACATTCACACGCCACGTCCGCTGACAGGGGCTCCCTGACAACAGGA
>LNAC01000056.1:4342821-4362662 GCA_002007465.1 Ailurus styani | reverse complement strand
TGTCTGTGTGTGTCTGTGCCTGTGTGTGTGTCTGTGTGTGTGTCTGTGTGTCTGTCTGTGTGTGTCTGTGCCTGTGTGTGTGTCTGTGTGTGTGACTGTGTGTGTGTGTTTGTGTGTCTGTGCCTGTGTGTGTGTGTGTGTGTGCCTGTGTCTGTGTGTGTCTGTGTGTGTGCCTGTGTGTGTGACTGTGTGTGTGTCTGTGCCTGTGTGTGTGTGTCTGTGTGTCTGTGTCTGTGTCTGTGTGTCTGTGCCTGTGTGTGTGTCTGTGTGTGACTGTGTGTGTGTGTTTGTGTGTCTGTGCCTGTGTGTGTGTGTGTCTGTGTGCCTATGTGTGTGTCTGTGCCTGTGTGTGTGTGTCTGTGTCTGTGTATGTGTGTGTGTGTGTGTCTGTGCCTGTGTGTCTGCGCCTGTGTGTCTGTGTGTATCTGTGTCAGTGTATCTGTGTGTCTGCACATCTGTGTAACTGTGTCGGTGTGTCCGTGTGTCTGTCTGTGTATCTGTGTGTCCGTGTGTGCACGCACGCGGACACAGCGACCACGCAGAGCAGCTCTCCGGGACACGCGAGGCGCGGACGCCGAGCACACGGCTGGCGGAGTCTGGCTGCGGCGCCGTGAGCCCGTCGAGCTGCCCCCGCAGCTTCCCCCCACAGCCTCCCCCCAGGCTCGAGGTTGTTTCAAGCATAAAAGGTTAACTTCACTGATCGCCGCGGACAGAATCTCGGGCTTAGCAGTGAAGTGTTATTTCAGGGGCTTCGGTAAAGCTGGTCCTCTGATGAAATACACAGGGAAACAAGGACTGCGTGTTGTGGGATGAACTGGGGGTCCCCGAAGTCGTGTGCTGAGGCCGAGGCCCAGGACGTCAGAATGTGGCCACGTTTAAATAGGTGACGAAGTCAGGGAGCCCAGAGGGCGGCTCCTAGTCCCATCTGACTGACGTCCTTCCAAGAAGAGGGAACCGGGCCGAAGCCTGAGAGCCGGGGGATGCGCTCGGAGGGAGGGCGAGGTGAGGGCGCGGAGGAGGCAGCCGTCTGCCAGCCGAGGCGCGAGCCCTCCGCCGACCCAGCCCTGGCCTCCCCGGTCTCAGACCTCCAGCTACCTGCACTTCACAAGGTGAGCCGGCAGCTCTCCCGGGGGACCGGTCTCCCCGGTCTCCCGGGGTCTGACCGCAGCCCGCGGGCGGCTCTGTGTGACCACGCCACGGAGCGCGCACACAGCCACGCACGCACTTCTAAACCGACGGCCTCACACGACAACAGCGGCACGTCTCCTGACCCTCGAGGTGCTCACGGTTGCTGTTCTCCTGGCTCGACTGCCTTCTTTGTGCGGGGCCGGCGGGGCCCACCCACCGCCTCCACCAGCACCTACGGGGTCTTCATCAGGGGCTCGCCCAGCGCACGCCCTGCTTCGGAGGCGCAGCGGGGCCTCCACCCCCATCCCGGTGGTGACAGGCACCAGCCGCTCCTAGTGCCCGTGCTCAGTGTCAGACCTCCTGCTACCCCCGCCAGCAGAAGAGGGGCTGAGTGACGGGGTCTCTGCAGAGGGGTGCAGGCTGGCTGGGGTGGGGGCTTGCAGTGCAGACTCCGACGGCCGTTTGCGCCAGCCGGGAGTCCCCGGGGCAGCAGGCAGGGTGGAGAGACGTACCCCAGCGGAATGCACATGCACTTGGGCGCCCCAGTCGTGCCCGACGAAAACATGATGAAGAGCGGGTGGCTGAAGGGCAGCTGCTCGAACTCCAACTGTGGGGCCTGCTCGCCCTTCCTGGTTGCAAGAAAATCGTCCAGAAACACGCTGAGGGCGAAACACACCGAGACAGACAGTGAACATTCCAGAACGCTGGGCTGCATCTGCCGAGGCTTCCCAGGCTAGACAGACGTGGCTGCTCACTGCCCTCTACTGCTCCCTTGTAGGATTTCCAGGGAAAACTAACCTTGTTTGGAAGCTCTCCGTGAGGGTGGGGAAAGTCAGATCTTTATGAATTCACGTTCACGCTAACTGAAGGGAAACGAGCTGAATGAGTGAAAATTCCAAGTTGCTTTATTACGATGCTGCCGGGGCCAAGGGCTGTCTCTTCTGAGAATCTTTGGAGGGCTTTAACAAGCCCTGTGCACAAGGATCACTTACAATTAACACATCCCCTGTTTGTATGCAAACTCGGGGGGAAAGGAAGCTGTGAAGCCAACACACATCTGTGCCACCCCCTGTGAGGAGCAGGGAGGGGAGGGAGGGATCCGATTACTGAGCTCCTCCGCGGGAAGGTCGGGCGGGAAGGTGGGGCCAAGAGCTGAAGTCTAGCTTCTCCCGAGGGGGACGACAGCTCGTACAAATCTCTGTCCGGAAACAAAATCAAGCCCGCCACTGACTGCCACCTAAGAAACCCACTCCCGAAGCTGACATAAGGCATCAACGCATGTGGCCAAAACCAGCAAAGGAGGAACAGATCTGTTTTCTGAGCAAAAACAGGGCAGCTGACGCCACAAGGCCATCTGGGGAAGGTGTTTTCTCTATGTTCAGATGAGCAGGAACACTGGGCCCGGCTCTATTCCCTCCGCTGCCTTAGAAGGAAGAAGGGAAGAAAAAAAACCTGCCATTTTGACAAATGGAACTTTCTTTCAAGGAAAGGGGAGAATCAGTTCAACTCAGCCCGCAGCAATGTGCTAAGGATAATTACTCTGAAACCCAAATGCATGCACACGAAAGGGAAGAACTGTGCTGTCTCGCACGGGAGGGCGTCTCGTGGGGGAGGCGCAGAGGTTTAAAAAGAGCATGCAGGGCGCCTGGGTGGCTCAGTGGGTTAATGCCTCTGCTTTCGGCTCAGGTCATGATCTCAGGGTCCTGGGATCGAGGCCCGCATCGGGCTCCCTGCTCGGCGGGGAGCCTGCTTCCCCCTCTCTCTCTCTGCCTGCCTCTCTGCCTCCTTGTGATCTCTCTCCCTCTGTGAAATAAATAAATAAAATCTTTAAAAAAAAAAAAAAAANTGGGGCGCCGGGGGGGCTCAGGGGGTTAGAGCCTCTGCCTTCGGCTCAGGTCATGATCTCAGGGTCCTGGGATCGAGCCCCACGTCGCTCAGCAGGGAGCCTGCTCCCCCTCTCTGCCTGCCTCTCTGTGTACTTGTGATCTCTCTCTCTGTCAAATAAATAAAATTTAAAATCTTTAAAAGGGGGGGGGCATGCAGGATAATTCAACCCTGAGCAGTAAACAAACAAAGCCTTCTGCTCCAGAGCATCAGGAAGGTTATTCACCGTGGAACTTTCCAGCCAACGAAAGGCCCATTCCACCTCCACCTCCCCTCCGAATCCCATTTACACAAAGTGCCCAATCCAATCGGATACTTCACACAGAGAAAAACTTTTTCTTCCCAACGGTCTATAAATCACAGTAAATAGCAATTACTTTTGTTGCTCTTCTAAAAATGAAAATCCCAAAGGGCGCCCCCCACCCCCACCCCAGGTCTCCGAGGCCAGGCGCGTTCTTGCTCTCAGTTTCTCTGAGGCATCCAGCAATCAAAGACGAGGCCAGGCGGGGATCCGATTCCCAGGGTGGGTCGGCGGGAGCTTTTTGCATTGTACCAAGCTAAATGAAGTGGCTAACGGGATTCTATGGGCTTCTCTCATCTCGTATCAATTGCTGATGAACACATTCAGAAGGATAAAAGCCAGGCCACGGTGGGGCCAGCGAGCCCGTCTGGTCTTCCTCCCCGTGTCTGTGTGTCCCGGCCCCCGACAGAAAGGCAGGGGAGCTGCGTGCCCGGTGGGAACCGGGCCCGGGGCTCGTCGTCTGGTTGTCATTCGTCATGGCTGGCAGGGCTCCCACCGTCTCAGGGACGACCCAAGCGCCGTGCCTGCCCATAAGGACCAAGCATCCTGACCCAGATGCCCGTGGGACCGAGCCCACCGCATCCTGCGGCCGTCCCCCACCCATCGTGACAGAGGGGACCACTGGGGGCTGCGCTAAGTGCACTCGGGCCGGCATCCACTAACCGAATGCTCACGGCCAGGCTGTGAAGCAAGTGCCGTTATCATCCCCATTTTACAGATGGGGAGCCCCAGGCACAGACAGGTGGATCCCTCACACGGGGTCACAGAGCTGAGACCGCAGCCCTCAGGGCAGAGTCACTTTGCACCAGCACCCTGGGGCCTCTGCAATCCGAGCGCAGGCAGCTGTCCCCAAACTCTGCTCATCTGTCCACTCCCCGCCCCCCGCAAGGAGCATGGCTGTGTCTACAGGGCCCAGCGGTCGCGGCTCACCCTCCCTGCAGGTATGGCTCGCCCCTCCCACACGACCACAACCCCTGCAGCGCCGCACCTAGACGCCCCCCCCAGCACCCCTTCAGAAAGCAACCTGCCCAAAACCCCAAGCCACGTGTCGGTTGTCTGCCCCCAGAAAAAGACCCCTGCCGTCTCCTCCCTGTCCCCCCCCACCCCCCAACAGGGCGAAAGGGAGTAACACACCTGACCTCAGAACTCTCCCCCACAGTGGTTTCACGGAAGGAGAAAGGAGCATAACTCCGAGAATCTGGAGGCAAACTCAGCTGTGACCAAACCGTTACCCACTTCCTTGTTACACTTGTTACACTACCTGTTGCAAAATAAACTGCTCCCAATACTATTTGGTACATAAGGTGTGTGAGGCACCAGCTTCCAAATGTCAGAAAAACAGAGAAAGACTACTATCAGCAATAGGAACAAAGAAAAGGTCCTACAAGGGAAATACATACACACGAGCGTGTGTTTGCACGTGCCCGTGGTGATTTCCATTCCATCAGGGGGCTGGGCTTGACCTGGCTTCACGTCACGGCAGAGAGGAAGACGCAGGACTCCTGGGGTTCTCTCGGTTCCACCGTATGTCGCTCTGGGGCCTCGGGGGTTCACTCTGGGGCCTCGGGCGCCCATGCACAAACTGTGATTTTTAACCGAAACCTCCAAAATGCTACGGCCCCCAGTGAAAGGATTCGCAGACTCGAGTACCCACTGGGACGCCCGGGGACTTCTGCCCGGAGCCAGCGATCCCACTGGGATGCCTGAGGACTCCCGCCCAGAGCCAGAGATCCCACTGGGATGCCTGAGGACTCCCGCCCAGAGCCAGAGATCCCACTGGGATGCCCGGGGACTCCCACCCAGAGCCAGAGATCCCACTGGGACGCCCGGGGACTTCCGCCCAGAGCCAGCGATCCCACTGGGACGCCCGGGGACTCCCGCCCGGAGCCAGAGATCCCACTGGGACGCCCGGGGACTCCCGCCCGAGCCAGCGATCCGTGCGTGGCGGGCTTACCTATTTGGGATCTTGGAAATGTCTATCTTCTCTTTCGAGGAAATGTAAGGAATCAGGACCACCTTTTTCAAGTCTGGAAGTCCTGAAGGGAGGGAAGGGGGAACACAGGCTTAGAGGCCACGGCATACACAGTGGCTGTATTTCTTCCAAAGTGGAACGCAGCTGAGCGATGGCCAACGCGGGGCTCCCGGGGACCTCTTATCTGTGCACCCCACGTCCTGCCACGCCAGCTCAGACGCGGGAGGGCCACACACCTTTCACCACCTGCTGCAGCTTGTCCATGTGGCTGTACTCTTTGCCGTTGTACATGACGGCCAACACGGAGAAGATGAGCTTCGGCTGGATTTGAGAAAAGCGGTCGAGGACACCCTGCAAGTGCAAGGAAAGGGTGGTCGCCATCAGTCAAGCCAAAGGCAAACACCCTCAGCAACGCACGGGACCGCGGCGGGGGGCGGAAGGAGTGGTCCTGGTGCGCCAGCCTCATTCCTGCGTCCCTGTGAGCCGTGGCCAGCACGGAAAGCCCAGCAAACCACAGCTCACGCCCGAGACATGAACGTCACTTCAAAGAAAGCCTGGATGTAAAGAAATACCAGAAGGACGTACACGCGTACACGGAAACAGCCAAACACAAGTGTGTGAGACGGGGAAACTGTGCAGCGAGTAGTGGCCCTTCCAGAAAGATCCCCACTCTGCGGAGCCTCGAACACAGCTCCTCTCACGTGCAGGAAAGAAGACCGCCTTCCAAAAAGGCCGCTCATGCTGCAGGGCACCTCCACGTTCTGGTTCTCTTCTAATCCTCGATGAAAGACGTATGTGAATCCTCCCAACGGTACTTCTAAACATGTATACTAATGCGGAAGCTCCATTTAAAAGGCAAACTTGGGGCGCCTAGGTGGTTGCGGTGGTTGAATGTCCGACTTGTGATTTCGGCTCAGGTCATGATCTCATGGGTCAGGGCATCGACCGAACCCCGTGTCAGGCTCCACACTCAGCGAGGAGTCTGCTTAAGATTCTCTCTCTCGGGCGCCTGGGTGGCTCAGTGGGTTAAAGCCTCTGCTTTCGGCTCAGGTCATGATCTCAGGGTCCTGGGATCGAGGCCCGCATCGGGCTCCCTGCTCAGCAGAGAGCCTGCTTCCCCCTCTCTCTCTGCCTGACTCTCTGCCTCCTTGTGATCTCTCTCCCGCTGCGAAATAAATAAAATCTTTAAAAAAAAAAAAAAAGATTCTCTCTCTCTCTCTCTTTCTCTCTCTCTGCCTCTCCTCCTGCTCATACCCGCGCATGCTCTTGCTCTAAAATAAATTAATTAATCTTTTTAATAAATAAATAAATACAAAAGGCAGGCTCACCACAGCCATGTGTCTGTTTCCAGCACGCGTGGACCCCACCATCCCACCGAGCACACGTCTCTCTCGGAAAGAAGGCATGCGTGCCATGCAGGGAACGCCCTGTTTCTGGGACGGCCGTGAGCTGATGGGAACTGACAGGGGGAGCCTCACAACACGCCCCACACAACCAGAGTGTTCCCCCGGGGGGGACGGCAGAAGCACTCCCAGCCGGGTCCCCCCACCGTTCAGAGCAGGGTGGAGCCCTCTTCATCCACAAACACGGCGCCTGGCGAGGCCCCGCCCAGACGGCCCTTCCGTTCCTTTGTGCATCGGTCCAAGGCCAGCAGCTGGCAATCAACACCGGGTTACTCCAGGAGTGCAGTGAAGCCATGATTCCCCAAGAAAATCCCAGCCTTCCACACTGAGGGAGGCGCAAAGCGGCGGGAAGCACAGAAGAGAGAGGCGTAAAGACCGGTGCGTGGGCGCCTGGGTGGCTCAGTGGGTTAAAGCCTCTGCCTCGGCTCAGGTCATGATCTCAGCGCCCTGGGATAGAGGCCCGCATCGGGGTCTCTGCTCAGCAGGGAGCCTGCTTTCTCCTCTCCCTGACTCTCTGCCTACTTGTGATCTCTCTCTCTGTGTCAAAAAAATAAATAAAATCTTTAAAAAAAAAAAAAAAAGACCGGGTGCTTGTCCATGCATGCAAAGGGAAGAGCTACGTGGAAAATTTGTGAGGCTCACTGGGAAAACCATTACAGGGATAAAATAAAACCAAGACTGTGGTGATGCACACACTCAATATGGCAAAATAAATAGTACTCTTAAAGCTCAGGATTCTAAGATGGGCTGAGAGTTGCTGGTTTCTCCAGGAAGAAACCTTTTGCTAATAAAAAAAATCCCTTACCACGTACCGAGTGCCGTGCGCCAGGCCCCCCTCTGGCTTGCCACAGGCACCCACACATTGGGCCTGCACGCCAAGGCTGGCCCCCGGGACAGGAAACCAGGGAGCGATCTCCCCCGGAACCCTGGCCATCGGGCCGGAGAGACTCCCCAGACCCGGCGTGCTGACGGCTGCAGAGAGAGCGGGCCACGCTGCCGTCCAGGGCACGCCAGCACCCGCAGAGCGGCCCGGAGAGGACGGCGACCCGTGAGAACAGCCGAGCGGGAGGTGGCCCGTCGCTTGCCTGCGCCCTCCCCCTCCCAGCTGCACCCCGGCCGGCAGGAGCTCTGCTCCGCAGGAGGCCTGCAGGCAAGGGCTTCTCCCCGGCCCAGAAGGGCCAACCTGCCCGCACCCTCCCACCCCACCCCCGCCGGGCCACTCACAGCTCTCCCGACACCTTCCTGTGTCAAAGCTCCCACGTCACTCAACACCACCCGCCTCCCAGGTAACAGCGAACACGGACGACCTGGGTGGGTGCGCCCGGGGCTGCCCCGAAGCCCACACAAGCATTAATTCTGCAGCCCTCACCAGCTCCCCAGCGTGTACGGAGGACGTGGTCAGGCAGAAGCAAAGCCAGACCCGAACCCGGGCAGGAACCACCGCACGGCACTGCCTTCCCTGCCCTGCTTCTGAGCGACGCAGCTCAACGGCTGCGGAGGGCTCCAAGGGAACAGTACCCAGGGACCAGCCGGCCCCAGCCTTCCAGGACCCTCCATGCAGATGCCGCTGGCCCCAAGCAGCTCACACAGGCTCGCGGATGGCCTGGCGCCCCGGAGAGGCCGCACGGAGGGTCCAGTCCGGGTGGTCCTCCACGGGGCGCGCAGGCACGGGCACAGGTGAGCCCCAGGAGGAAAACCATGCCGAGGGGTGAGGTCTGGGGGGCCCACCCCTCCCCGAGCTCAGCAGAGCTCGGGCCTCACCCCAGCCTCGGTCACCTCACTTCTCCAGGCCCCTGTGCCAGAGAAGCACGTCCGCTCCTCCGCGCGGCGTCAGGAAAATGAGACGTACTGGGACCACCTTTACCAGAACAGCAAGCCCCCAGGCAGACGTGAGCTTCAGGCTCATAGCCAGAAACCCACCCCGCAGCCGAGACGCACACTGACCACAGGGCGCTGACCTCCAGCGTCGCCCGTGGCCGCACCTGCAGCCGAGGTGTGATCACGGGCCGAGCCTCCGCCACTCATTTCACGGCCCTCTCTTCCCACGGCCCGTTTCGCACAGAGGATAAACAGCTAGCCCAGGGGTGCGCTGTCAGCAAGGCCAGGCCAAACTTCAGCCACTGGGCTACGCCGTCCCGTGCCTGGAGCAGGGGCCGTGCCGAGAGCGGAGCAGCCCGACGCCGAGCAGAGCGGACGGTGGTCACGGATGCCCACCAGGTCCTCTAACTGGGGTCTGTCCTCGTGGCTCCTGAGGACCCCTCGTCCCCAAGGCTCTGCAACCAGGAAAGGTCCCTGGAGTCCTGGGTAAGTCCCTTCGGTCTCCACAGTGGGGATGGGCATCAGCTGCCTGCCCCTGCCTGGGTCACTCCGGCGGCTGGACGCACCCGAGGTCCTGGGTCCCGGGGGGCTCACAGAGAGGAGGCGGCCTGTCCTCCCCCTCCACACGGAGCACAGAGAGCACAGATCCAAAGGAAGAGATCAGAAATGGCAGGGAGGCCTCGGGGGAACTTCCGTGGGCAAACCCAGACGACCGTCTACAGAAAACCCCCCGGACAGATGACCAGGCTCCTCCAGCTAGATCTCCAAGAACCATCTGTTACACAGAACACGTGCTAACGCAGTCCGTACGCCCAGAGGGGACATCGGTAATATTAGAAAGAAGGAAGATTCGTTCACTTTTAGATTGAAAAACAAGACCCCACTCCTTCTGGCTCCTTCTCTCCCATCGTTCTCACGTCACCGGCCGTGAGAGGGGAGGCCATGGTATCATCGCCTTCCGGCCTCACCAGTCCTGCCGCACAGCCTCCCGCACCCCTACCCAAGACGTCAGAGGGGGGCAGGGCGCTCCCCGCAGAAACCACACGGGAATGTTTCTGCCGCAGTGGCCACACCCAGAGGCCACTTGGTGCGGACCCCAACTCACGTTCACACCGAAGTCTGGGGACGTGGAGCTCCAGATGGCACCGATGCTTGCTGCAGCCAGCATGGCCTCCACGGCGTGCACGCCATTGGGTAAATAACCTGTCATCGGGCACAGGGAGAAAGGCTTGGGTTCAGGGCACGCTGGACACGGCAGACCTCCAAAAGGCACCTCTGAGAGCCAGGGCAGGAGTGGGGAGAGGGGCTGGCTCGGGCCGGTCCAAGGAGCGTGGCCAGTCCCACCTCACCCCAATGCCTGGACATCGCCCACTCAGAAGGGCCCACTGCTTACTGCCAGCCTGTCCAGGTCCTACTGTCACCCCCTCCAACCCACTCTAACCAGAGTAGTCCCTGCAGCCCTTGCAGGATCCAGCCCCAGCCGCCTCTCCCTCCACTCCGCCTCCCACGCTGGGCTCGGTCACAACCTTCTTTCAGTTCTCCAGTTGTTCTAAGCTCCTCCTGCCCCAGGGCCTTTGCACAGGCTGTCTGCTCTGCCTGAACACTCTCCCATATACACCGGCCTTCCTGACTCTGCAAACTCATCATTCAGTTCTTAACATAAATGAAACTTTCTCAGAGACACCCTCTCCAAGGTCACCCCATAAACTCGGGTCCCTGGGCAGTCCTACAAAGCCTACCCTGTTTCTCCCTCACCGAATAAACCTCAATAATCACCTACGTCTAAGAGTCACAAGTGGCAATTTTACATCCGGTTCTCATATGAGGGCAGGGACTTTGCCTGTCTTGTTCTTTGCTCTACCAAGTGCCTTTTACCATCCCTGTGTATCAGGGCCTTCCCACTGGTGAGCTGGTTGGTGACTGGACAGAGGAAGGGAAAGATGGACAGACAGGTGAACAGAAGGGGAGGGAAGAGAGGCAAAAAGGGAATGAAGAAATGAGCAGGGTCTCTGCCGCCATCTGGCAGGAGCCCGGGTTTTTATCACAACAGAGGCAAAGAATCTTTGTGGCCAGAGGGACTGTGGTCCGTTAAACAGATCATCCTAAGTGTTGCGGAGGAAAGGAGCAGGCACGAGGCCCGGGGAGCAGGGGCCACGGCCCCCCGGTGACAGAAGCCCCGTGGCCGCGGTCCCCGGGCCCTGAACACAGCTCTCCCCCTTCCTCCCCTCCCACGTGACAACGGCAGGCAGGACTCCTGTTCCCCTGGCTTCGCCGCATCTCCCCGCGGGGCCAGGAGCGCCCCAGAGGGCAGGGCGTGCCCAGCACCTGGCACAGGCAGGCTCCCGGATGTGAGCCGAGCTTGCTGCGTAACCCGCGACGTCCCCAGGCGGGACGGGCCCCAGCCCCGCGAGGCTGCACGCCCAGACTCGGCCGAGACTGCCGGAGGGCCAGGAGAGGGGCACGTCCCAGACAGAAGCCCCACGAGCAGCCCCGACTCCGTGCGGGGGGCCCTCAAGCCTCTGCCCGGGAGTCACTCCCTCACGCCCCCGTCAGGGAGACACAGCCCCCGGTCCAGGCAGTGTCCACGTGGCCACACTCATGAGGGCGGGTCCCCGGGAACCAGCCTGACTCCGCAGAGTCGGGTGTCCCCGGAGGGCTCTCGGCCACCTTCCCCGACACACCCGGTTCTCCATTTCTCCTTGTCTCGAAAACGTCTGCTTCAAAGAGATACTGTTTTTAATGAAAATTGGAAGAAGGACCTTCTGAAATCTTTTTCTAAACCTCAGAAGGGTAGACTGAATTGGAAGAAGAACCCCAGATACTGAGGCTTCGACCACGCGATGCCTGCTGTGACCACAGCCCACACCCACATGCGCTCACTCCGCGTTCGTCACGCGCCTGCTGCACGCCCGCCTCCCTGGGGACCGAGACACGGCAGGGAACAGAAGACGGAGCCCGGTCCTCCAGGAGGGGAGGACAGACGCACGTGTGCACACACATAATCCCAAGATTTCAGGGGGTGTCTAAGGACAACAGAACATGAAGCGGGTGCAGGCAGAGGGCGGTGGAGAGCTTTCCGTGGGCTCGCACAGACCTCGCTGCAGCGAGCGACCACGGGAAGGCCCCATCGAGGGCTAAGCCAGGAGGCCACTCGGCCATCTGGTGCTTGTCAACTGACCTGCGAGCAGGGACTGGGGGCCCAGCTGCCATCGGAGGAGACCCGGCCCTTCCCTCCGTTTACACACGATAAGGCTGCCCTCTTTGCAAACACACTGAAACGCCCACTTGCAGCGAGCTCCCCGGGAGAGGCCCGGCAGTGGCTCCCCCGGCTGCCTCCCCTGCCCCATGGCCCCGGTCCCAGCACCGTGGGGCCCAGGGAGGGAGACTAGCACCCCGACCACCTAGCTGCAGAAACGATAGGTCTCCTCATCCCCCACGGCTTGCCCCTGGGGACACACCCACCCACATCTCAATTCACTGCGGTGCCTTGCAGTGAGAACAGGTTCACATACAAGCCTTCAAACGTCCTCCCGAAGTCAAAGTGAAAAGAAAACTGTAAGAAAGAACCGGAATTGCTCTAGGTGGGAAATCATGACTCACCGCCTGACAGGAGAACAAAGGAAGGCAGGAACTCGGGGAGGGAGAAGGAGGCAGGCCTCTCTTTCAGGTCTGGGGACTCACACCCTGGTTCCTTCCAGGACGGTTCCTGGCAGCCCCACAGCCTGCCCTGCACACCAGCCCTCGACGTTCCCATCACCCCTGCGGGTGTCCTGCGCCCATGAGCCTCAGGGCCTTTGCACAGGCTGTCCTGGCTACGTGGATTGCCCTGCCCTCTCCCTGCACCACGACTTTCCTCATGCATGTGGCCTCCACCAAGCACAGGTTCCTGAAGTCCTACAAGGCTGCGTGTCATCTGCCATCTTGTCCAAAAGTGGCCTCAACCTTCCAAGCTGGTCGCTCTGCCTCATTCCCCCCGCCCAAAACCACCACAAGAACCAAAAACACTTACCAACCACCCGGTCTCCTTGTTTCACACCCATTTTCCTCATTGCTGCTGCAAACAAAGCCACTTGTTGCCTCAACTCTTCAAACGTCACCTTCACAATTTCTTCTTTGCCTTCCCCTGGAAGAGAAAAGGGACAGCCCTAAAAGAAAGGTTCTCAGTCACAGACAAGGAGAAAAAGTCACACAGTTTAAATGCAGGTTAGAAACGGGTGCACGGAAACGTCACACAGACACAGTGTTTACTCAGCCTCCTAGAGAAGGACAGGTAGGTGGAAGTCAGCCCGAGAGGTCAGCATGAACAGCCTCGCTATCGAAGAAACATGCGTGACAACAGCGAGACACGAATTTCCAGCTAACAGACGGCAATAACGGAACGGGACGGTGTACTTGCCGGTCCCCCCCGTCGACCCCAGGGAGCCCCACCCTCGGTGCTCACGCTCTTGGGAGGGTCTGCCCACCCTGAGGGCCCGAGCCAAGTCACCCGTAGGACAATGGAGACAAGTGACTTCTGAGGCTTAGTCACTGAAAACACGGCAGCTTCCACCTAGCTCACTCTGGGCATCCAGCTGCCACACGGTGAGACACGGAGGCCTCCCACCGACAGCCATGGGGGTGCGCCATCTTGGATGTGGAGCGGCCCGCCTCGGTCGATCCTTCAGATGACGCAGCCCCTGCCAGCATCTTCACTGCAACTTCGTGAGAGGCCTCCAAGCCAGAGCGCCCTGCTAAGCCATTTCTGAACATGCAACCCACAGAAACCGTGAGACGCTAAGGGTTTATCACATTAAGCCATGGTTTTCAGGTAATTTGCTACACAGGAACAGGCAATACGTACGACCAAGGGGCCTGGGTAGTTCAGTTGGTTGAGCCTCCGACTCTTGATTTGGGCTCAGGTCATGGTCTCAGGGTCCTGGGACTGAGCTCCACTCCGGGCTCCATGATCACCACAGAATCTGCTAGGGATCCTCTCTCTCCCTGTCCCTCTGTCCCTGCCCCTGCTTGCATGCTCACTCTCTAAAATAAATAAAATCTTTAAAAAAAAAAAGAAAGAAAGAAAATGAATAGAACCAAGACTCGATGTTGCATGGGTGTGGGAAAATTATTTGAACGTACTTTCTGGTGGAAAGACATTACTCCTCTGACCACCATCTTTGATACAAATATTTTACACCTGACTGCTAACTGCTATTCAGTTCCGTAACACGAAGCATCACTTCTCCAAACGCCGTGATTTCTCTTTGGTGTAAATCTGGCTTTTCCCATTTCCTTAAAGTTATGTATGCCTACCCCTGGTCCTTTTCTCTCCTTAGTGGGTAGCCTAGTAATTACTTCTCCCATATTCCCACTCCCCCATGTGATTTCCTATCCCATAAAAATACCCAGAAACCCAAAACCCACTGTTCAAAGACAAAATGTGCTGTGCGGGGGCACCTGGGTGGCTCAGTGGGTTAGAGCCTCTGCCTTCGGCTCAGCTCATGATCTCAGGGTCCTGGGATCGAGCCCCGCATCAGGCTCCCTGCTCAGCGGGGAGCCTGCTTCCTCTCCTCTCTGCCTGCCTCTCTGCCTACTTGTGATCTCTCTCTCTCTCAAATAAATAAATAAAGTAAAATAAAATAAAAAATATGTGTTGTGCAGGTAGCTGTTCTCGGAACCTTAACACTGACGGGGCTAACGCGTACTGCTTTAGCTCTGCTCGCTGGAGCATGAAGGCACAGTGAACGCTTTCCTTTGGCGGCACCTCGTGGCCTCACCCGGGATCAAATGTGGGAGGGACAGGGTCTGCTGAGAATGCCTGAGCAAGCCGGAAGCAGAACTCCACCGGCACCTGCACTCAGCTGGGAGAGTAGGAAGGATTCAGAAAAACATGCAGAAAGGGCGCCTGGGTGGCTCACTGGCTTAAAGCCTCTGCCTTCAGCTCAGGTCATGATCTCAAGGTCCTGGGATCGAGGCCCACATTGGGCTCTCTGCTCAGCAGGGGAGCCTGCTTCCTCCTCTCTCCTCTCCTCTGCCTGCCTCTCTGCCTACTTGTAATCTCTCTCTCTGTCAAATAAATAAATAAGAATCTTTAAAAAAAAAAAAAACATGCAGAAGATGAAACACAGTGGCCTGGAAGTCCCCAAGCCAATCTGGGACCCTGTTTAAAAAGGTACCCTATTTGTGGGACGCCTGGGTGGCTCAGTCGTTGAGTGTCTGCCTTTGGCTCAGGTCATGATCCCAGGGTCCTGGGATCGAGCCCCACATTGGGCTCCCTGCTCAGCAGGGAGCCTGCCTCGCCCCCCACCACCTGCCACTCCCCCTGCCTGTGCTCTCTCTCAAGCTGCCAAATAAATAAATAAAATTAAAAAAAAAAAAAAAAACCAGAAGGTACCCTATTTGTAAACTAAATTGGTTCCTGGCTTGAGGGCGCTTACTTCCACTTCCACTGCAAACACAAGGGGGAGCTCATTAAAAGAAGAGGTTCGCCTACTTAAAAGGAGGGAATGGCAGCGGGGGCGCAGGCGCGGGTACGCAGGGAGGAGTGTGCAACAGCCCCGCACACCCGGAACGGCCACCGTGGGCCACGCTCATGACCCGGCTGGACTTCGGAGAAGAGGGCGCGGGTCCAGCCAGGGAGGGAGGGAGCGAGAGCAGGAAGGCGCAGCCAGGCCCGTCCGAGCCCGGCCGCCCGGAACCCTGGTTCTGCTTCACCACTCGCACTACCCGTTTTCACGCTGGCTCCGTTTTGTCGGTCCAAAGAGTCGCATCTGACCTTCCCCACGTTCCCCGGGGGAGGACCCGGGACCCGGTGCGGGGCCGGACACGCAAGGGCGGCTCGTCCGACAGGGGCAGAAGCAACAGGAGAGACAGCCAGCGCTCCGGCCCCTGGGCCAGAAAAGACGCCAAGCGGTGTCCCACGGGACCCCCGCGCGCACGGGGCGGGACAGCCCCTGAAGGGCCTCGCGTGGGCACCCAGGATGTGCCGGCCCCACACTCCGGCCCGCGGCTGGGACACACGGAGCAAGGAAGCACTGCCAGCCGCCACGGGCTGAGGAACCTTGCAAGCACAAGGCCGCGCAACAGGCCACACCCGAGGGGCCACGCGGGACCCGGGGTCTGTCTCTAGGGAAGCCCCAGCACGCGCAGACCCGGAGGCTGCTGGGCTGCAGGGGCGCTTCCTGCTGAGCTGACAGAGACAGCCGCTAGACAGGGTGGCGGCTGACAACCTGCGAAGATGCAGGGAGCCACCGACACGCCACGCGGTGCCGCTCGCGCTGCAGTCCCAGCGGAAGGAGGGCCGCTCTCCCGGCTCCCGCCGCGCTCTGCCTCCCGGAGCCTGGGCCCGCCGAGCGCCTCCAGCCGGGCCCTGCCCGGGGCCGCACTGACCAGGGTGACAGAGCGGGCACCCCGTGTCACAGGCATGGCTCGCTACTGAACCCCGGTGTAAACCAACTCCTATGAGACTCCCAGGGCGCAAGGAACCCCAGGCAAGTGTCCTCCTCCATTCGTTCCCCAAAGCTAAGGCTTAGCCTTCTGCTTCTAGCTCTGAGTGTGCCTGCATTTAGCACACCTAACCTCCTGGCCACCACAGTTGGCCCGGGTCACCTTCACCGGGCTCGGGGCACAGACGTGAGCCCCCCGCTGGACAAAATCACCGACCGCAAAGCCTGTTTTATAAGGAACTGTCGACTCGCTCGTGTAATTTCCTGACTCCTGTTCTGACAGCGACAGACGGCTCAGCCGTGAGGGTCCGGGGGCGTCTGGGACCCTCGTGACCGCGCAGCTGACCGGCCGCTGCCCGGCATCACGGGAGGGGATGGGACCGCGGATCGGGAGCCCGCGACAAGGTCTGGATTTAAAATTCCAAGTGCGGGCGCCTGGGTGGCTCAGTGGGTTAAAGCCTCTGCTTTCGGCTCAGGTCGTGATCTCAGGGTCCTGGGATCGAGGCCCGCATCGGGCTCTCTGCTCAGCAGGGAGCCTGCTTCCTCCTCTCTCTCTCTGCCTGCCTCTCTGCCTACTTGTGATCTCTCTCTCTGTGTCAAATAAATAAATAAAATCTTTAAAAAAAAAAAAATTCCAAGTGCGGTGTCTACTGAATGTGTAAAACCAGCATCAAGTCAGTCCTAAGTCAACCGTCCTAAGTCAGAGACCATCTGGATGTTTTTTCTTACGTATCGTAAGGTCAGCTGTCCTGCTGAACAGCATGTTCCCAGCACCTTGCACCGAGGAGACATGTGAGACAGACCTGAGAACGAGTGAATGACTGGACGGATGGACATGCAAATACCTCCCAAAGGGCAAGGGAGAGACGCAGGACTCTGCAGCGTCTCCAGCCCTGAGGAATACTTACACGCTCAGCCCAAACTGCATCTGGGCTGAGAACTAAGGAAGGGAGCAGAGTAGTACCAAACAGCCCAAACACTGCACAAAGACAAGACTCTGTGGTTCTTAACCAACAGCGTGCATCAGAAGCAACCGTGGGCTTTAAAAATAGACGTGAGCCTGGGCCCCGTCCCTGGAAGATGCACTCTAGGAAGCCAAGGTAGGAACTGGACAGCCAGGATTTAAAAGCCACGCAGGGATTTCAGAGGTATAATCTCAACTGAGAACGATGCACATTTCCTCGGTGGCAGGGGCTGTCATGAACACATGTATACACACTCGCTCATTTAAACTCCTGACTAGATACTCTCCTCCTCTCCATTAGACAGAGGCAGAAGCAGACCCAGAGAGGTTAAGGGGCTCACCCAAGGTCACACAGCTTCTAGAGCTCATCTACCCCTATTTCAGGCACTACCGAGACAAGCATAATTTTCTGACTTGTAACACCACTTGTGATAACAGAGAGTAACTTGCAGTGTAAGACCAGGGGTGCAAGGACCGAGAGCAGGTGGCAAGAGACAAGAATTGGGCAGGTGACGGCAGGGGGCATACATCCCTGGGTTCCCTTTACAAAGGAGGGGACAGACCATCCCAAACACGTAGACAGCCCGACAGCATTCCAATTCTGTTACTGTGCCGAAACCGGAAGCCCCGAGTCGTGAACACCAAAGGTCCAAAGAAGTTCAGTCTCCTCAGTTGATTCCCTATTTCTTCACAACCCAGAAGCACATGCTGTGTCTAAAATGAGTAAGTAAAACTTTGCTACTCAAAGGAGAAAAACGCAGTCACCTGGAAAAGCCACTGTGAAACACCTCAAACCTTACCAATACAATATAAATCCAACGGTACTTTCTTACATAACTTCAGGCTTACCAAAAACCTAACTAATCAGGAGGCCAACCACAGCGTCTCCTTACTAAGAAAACTCCTCGTTTTAAATATTTTATGCCAACTCTTCTAGAGCCTGCTTACTACATAAATTAGAATATTCCCTCAACTTTACTTTCAAAGGAGACGTCAACGGGCCGAGATTCTAGCTGTGGCTCCCCCGCTCACTGTCCCGGGGACTGAGTTGGTCAGTTAACATTCAGTATCTCCATTTCTCCCATAAAACATGATCATGTGACTGTCCCCTCCCTTTCTCAGCAATAAGAGAAAGTCAACAGAGGTCTGAATGATGTCAGGAAGGTGCCAAGAGCAGCTGTTACAGGAAACAGTATGGAGGAACCTCCGCGGGAAATTAAACAGACTCACCATACGCTCCACCTCCGGGTACCTATCCAAAAGGATCCAAAGCCAGACCTCCAGGAGCTATGTGCACGCCCATGTTTGTCATAGCCTTGTTCACAACAGCCGGGAGGCGAAAGTGACCCAGGTGCCCCGTGACACATCAAGAGACAAACAAGATGTGGGTATCTGAACAATGGACTATCACGCAACCTCGAAAAAGGAGAAAACCCTATCGCACACGACTCCACGGACGGACTCTGAGGACCCCGGGCCGAAACAGGGGGAGGGGAAATGAGGGTCAGTGTCGCTGGGAGGAAACATTCTGGAAAGCACAGCAGTGGAAGGCGCCCAACGCGCCCTAAGTAGGTGCTTCAAAATGGTTCAGACGGTATGTTCAATGTTACGTACTTTTTACCACAATCAAAAAGGAAGGGGAAAAAAAAAAACAGGTGCCAAGACGTTGTGTGAAAACACGCACGGCACCCCGAGTATTTCAGAGCCCGCGTGAGCGGCACGCAGGACCTGGGGACAGGAAGACGCAGGCGACTTACTCGCAGCGTACAGGGCCACGCGGTCATTCTCTTTGTGCCACAGGAGGTTTTCCGCGTAGTTGAGACGACTGCCTCAGAACCACTCGGGGACGTCGGCGATGCCTTCGACGTGTCCACAACCTACAGAGGACGACAGCAAACGGAGACACGCGCCCCCGTGAGCGCCACAGCGGGAATGAGCACCAGGGACTCGGCTTCCCGGGAAGCCCGCTAACGCGCCGGCCCAGAGCGCCACTGAATGTTTCGGAGACTGACCACTGAACTGGCCGCCAGGCCTGTGACTGCAAAGGGACTGGAGCCCTGTAGTTCATCAGCCGGGACCTCACACGGGAAAGCTGCCGGGAGGGGCCCTCCAGCGCTCTCGACACGGGCCAGTGAGGTGAGGGGTGTTAATGCGCTGTGTCTGTGTATCAAATCGTCGCGCTGGACGCTACATATATACAGTTTCGGGCGCCTTTAAGCATCTGCCTTCTGCTCAGGTCATGATCTCGGGGTCCTGGGATCGAGCCCCGCATCGGGCTCCCTGCTCAGCGGGGAGCCTGCTTCCTCCTCTCTCTCTGCCTGCCTCTCTGCCTACTTGTGATCTCTCTCTGTGTGTCAAATAAATAAATAAAATCTTAAAAAAAAAAATAGAAAGAAAGAAATGAATGTCAAGGGAAAACACCACCCCCACGAATGGACTCTTTCAACAGACCTATAAAAAGCCCCTCCTCTGTGACAGCTGCGTGTGACAGAAAGTATGTAAGACAGTATCGCAGCTCCCAATGCCACTGGCTTTGACCAGAGTCACTGAAATCCGAAATCCGGGAGACAGACCTACAGGACCTACCCGACCCTCTCACCGCAACTCCCCAGAGACGGGGCCGGGCCCCTCGCTCCTTCTTCCACGGGCTGGCACCTGGATGTCTTTCCCCAAGTGCCTACAGACAAGCTTCTCAGAACCATTCACCCCGTAGTCAAACTAAAACACCATTAAGTTATACTTTGAGTAACAGGACCCGCTTTCCCCAGATAGTCACTGACTGACAGCAGGAGGAGTCGGAACGTTCCCTGAACTCCAGGTTTAAAAAATTATAAAACTTTTGACAATTTAAAAAAACAGGGCGCCTGGGTGGCTCAGTGGGTTAAAGCCTCTGCTTTCGGCTCAGGTCATGATCTCAGGGTCCTGGGATTGAGGCCCGCATCGGGCT
>LNAC01000056.1:4321745-4333591 GCA_002007465.1 Ailurus styani | reverse complement strand
GTTTTTTTATTCCTTGCATAACACAGGGTGAACATCTTCGCATGTCAGTAGATATTTCTGTATCATCTTTTTAATGTCTACATGGCATTCCTTTGTAGGAACATGCCATAATTTTGCCATTCAATTCCCTAATGTTGGATATTAGATTTTTCCTGATTTTTGGTCTTAATAATAATGGTAATATGCACGATTTTGGAGCTAAATCTTTGTGTCCTAATTAACAAATATTAGTGAATCTATTTATTAGCAAATATTAGAAGTGAACATGAGTATACTTTTTCAGGTACATATAACCAAATTGCTTTCCACTAGCAAATTTCTTTTTCGTTTTTTTTTTTANCCCGGCTGGCCACGCCCCCGGCAGGCCACGCCCCTCCGCTTGTAACCCTCCGCCGGCGCCGCGCCCTGCTGCCGCCCGACTCGAACCCGCGCGCGCGGTGGGTGGAGCTGCGCAGGCGCGTTGCGCCCGAGCTCCCATCCTTCCCTGGGGCGCGAACGGGTTAAAGCAGCGCGGGAAGCCGGGAGCCGGAGGCGCTCGCTCTTTCCTGTGCTCATTCATTCGCTATTGATGCGTTCTTCCTGCGGATTATTGACCGAGCGCCCGGTGAGTACCGGGCACGGGCAGGGCTGTGCGGATAGAGCAGGGAGGGAAGCAGAGCGCCTGCGCTGGGTCAGCAGGAGATAAGGGGTGGAGAAGATGTCCCATACACGCCGTGCACAGGATAATGCGTGCAGGAGACTATATAGTACCCGGCGAGTGTCGTATAGATGATCCGTATGCTGTATCCTGAACTCGGCATGCTGAATATACTGTATCCTGAACTCGGCATACTGAATATACTGTATATCTCCATGTAATAAAAAGTATCAATTACTATGGAAAAAAGAAACAGAAGCAGGAGTGTTTCTATTTAAATAGAGGGGTCAGGGAAGATCCCATTGAAAAGGTGACTTGAGGCAGGTGACAGGAGTTAACGAGCTCTTCAGTGTCTGGGGGAAGGTTCCCCGGCAGAGATGACAGCAGGTGCTAAGGCCTTGAGGCAGGAGTGTTGGAGGTGGTTAAAGAACTAGTGAAGTGTCCGGCCTTTTTCTTTGAACTGAGAGACCTGCGGTAGAAGATAAAGTCAAGGAAGGAAGAGCGGCAGCCCACGTGGCCCCCGAGGACCATGAAGACCAGCTTTTACGATGGGCAAGATGAGGCCGCTGAAGGTTTTGAGCGCAACAGGGTCATGTTCTGACTGTAGCTGTCATAGGAATTCCTCTGGCTGCTGAGCTGAGAATAGATTTCAGGGAGCAGGTATATGAGCAGGGAAATCAGTTCGGATGATGTTGAAAGAGATGAAGGTGGGGTGCCTTGGTGGCTCAGCTGGTTGGGTGTCTGCCTTCATCTGGGGTCACGGTCCCAGGGTCCTGGGACAGAGAGCCCTGCATAGGGCTCCCTGCTTGGCTGGGACCCTGCTTCTCCCACTCCTGCCCTATCCACCCCCCCTGCTTGTGCTCCCTCTCTTTCTCTCTGCCAAATAAATACATAAAATCTTTAAAGAGAGAGAGAGAGATGATGGTCGCTGGACCAGGTGGCAGATGTGGAAACAGAGAGAAAAATGGGACTTGGGGTATATTTTGAAGGTTTATTTATTGCACTCCTACTGTACGTTGGTTGGCGCTGTGCTACAGACCTTCTCATATTCCTTGTAACTTATTCTCAGAGCAACCCAATCAGCTTCTCCCAGGCACTTTTTGTGTGTGTGTGGTGTTGGGGTTTTATGAAGGAAGCCCATCACTGAATCAGAAACAGCATCCATCTCTCAATCACCACGAACAAACATAGGTTCTAATTTAAAACAGGATGCTTGCTATATAAAACGTGACTTCGAGAATACCTGGCTCCTTGACCTTCAAGTCCTAGTGCCAGCTCTGGCTCTGTGTTTGAGCTATCACGTTTGTGAAGGCATCAGTTCATCTTGACCCAGAAGGAGATTCATCTTTGAGGGTTTCGAGTTTATTTCTTTGACACTGGAATGCAAATTCCACAGGAGCAAAATCCTTGTTTCACCCGTTCACCATGGTTCCCCCAGAGCCTGATCCATAGGAGAAGATCAAGAAACTCATTCAGAAATGCCTAGTGTGTGCCTGTTGTGGATGAGGCAAGAGGGTTTTGCTATGTAAAGCATAGACCTCGCCTTCCTGAGGCTTGCAGATCAGAGTTTGACTAGGGGATTAGCCGATTCTCATGGAGTGGGGAGAGGCTGGATTTATATACCCGATGTCCACTTGATTCATCCTTAATCCCTTCAGCCTGGCCCACCCAACCAGGCACAGCCTCATAGGGGAACCCAAGGGAGAGGTAAGCTACAGCCAAAAGAACTGGGTACTTGGTCATCACCCCTTCATCACTTTCAGACACACACAAATCTTTGGAAATACCTCTTCAGGCCTTACCTTGCTGCCCCATATCCTTCTTAACAAGATCAGAGAGGGGGAAGTGGAAGAGATTCAAGGAAGTTCTTCCCATTTAAAACGGGAACATTGGGGCACCTGGGTGGCTCAGTAGGTTAACCATCTGCTTTCTGCTCAGGCCACGATCCCGGGGTTCTGGGATTGAGCCCCGCATCTGGCCCCCTGCTCAGCGGGAAGTCTGCTTCTCCCTCTGCCTGTCACTCCCCCTGCCTGTGCTCTCTCTCCCTGTGTCAAATAAATAAATAAAATATAATAAATAAATAAATGAGAATATTGCTGGAAGGACCCTTCTTGACCAAGAACCTTAAACTGTCTGTTGTCTGTGTGCAACCTTCCTTGCGTCTCTGAAACTCCTTCTTCCCCTTGTACCTGTGCTGTTTTTTGGTGTAAGGATCTAGATTGGTACTTTTTTTTTTCTTGAGAGACAGAGAGAGAGAGAGAGTGCATGCATGGGGCAGGGCACAGAAGAAGAGGGAGAGAATCTTTTTTTTTTTTTTAAGATTTTATTTATTTACTTGAGAGAGAGTGCATGAGAGTGAGGGAGAGAGCTCAGAGGGAGAGGGAGAAGCAGACTCTCCACCGAGCAGAGAGCCCAACTTGGGGTGATCCCAAGACCTTGAGATCATGACTTGGGCCGAAGGTAGACACTCAACCAACTCAGCCACCCAGGACCCCCAGAGGGAGAGAATCTCAAGCAGGTTCCATGACCCTGAGATCATGATCTGAGCTGAAATCCAGAGCTGGAGACTTAACTGACTGAGGCACAGAGATGCTCCTAAATTGGTACTATTTATACACCACACTCCTGCTCTGTGCTTCCCTCTCCTATTCTAGGGACTTCAAAACTTTTTAATAGAATACAGCCATTTGCCAGGCCAGATGGACTCACACTTCATCAGAGGGCTGACCTCCCCGTCATTTCTTTGGAATCCAATCTGCCCTGCTGTTCCCTCCTGTATAAGCTCACCTACATTCCTTTTTACTTCATCCACCCTGGTGAGCATTAAGTTGGGCTTTCCATCTTTCAAAGCTCTCCCTATTATAAGGGGACCATTAACCAATATAGGAAATGATGAAACATATTGGGTCTTCTGGGATATGTTGAAAGCAGCTTCAAGAGAAAAGCATGAGTAATTGGGAGTGGCGAAGAGTTTTCCAAAAAGGCCCAAACTGGTGGTCTGGAAGAGGAGTTGCACCATAGCTGGGGTATCAGTCAAGGCTATCGGAAAGTCCCTATGTTTTGACAGTCTGAATCTCATTTTCTCCTCTTCCCAAAGCATGACATTTCTCTGTACACATAGAAAGAAATGCCGTGATGCTAAGGTGCAGCTGGAAAAGAAACCAAAATATCTGTCATCGGAGAGACAGCTGGGAAGTAACGCTGACTCTGAGAGCTACTCACCCACTAGGAAAGCCACAAAATCCAACTTTGGAGTCTCTCCTAAGAGCATTTTTATTTTATTTTATTTTATTTATTTGACAGAGAGAGAGAGAGACCACAAGTAGGCTGAGAGAGAGGAGGAAGCAGGCTCCTTGCCGAGCAGGGAGCCCAGTGCGGGACTGGATCCCAGGACTCTGAGATCATGACCAGAGCTGAAGGCTTTAACCCACTGAGCCACCCAGGCGCCCTCGTAAGAGGATTGTGCCCAATCCAAGGGATTTTATCCTAACTTAAGTTGGCATTATAAAGTTTCATCACAGGCTTAAATGGACTTGTTTTTTAAAGATTTTATTTATTTACTTGACAGAGAGAGAGATCACAAGTAGGCAGAGAGGCAGGCAGAGAGAGAGGGAGAAGCAGGCTCCTTGCTGAGCAGGGAGCCCAATGCGGGACTCAGTCCCAGGACCTTGAGATCACGACCTGAGCCCAAGGCAGAGGCTCAACCCACTGAGCCACCCAGGTGCCCCAAACTGAGGGTTTGAAAACAAAATAAAATGAGGATTTTCTCTCATTGCAATGAATACAGTCTAACATAACTGAATACCATACATGTCCTCTTAAGGAGACCAAATCTGAAAGAAACTGCATTTTAAAATGTATTCGTGGATGTTCTTCAATGTATCTTGAGACATTTAGAAGAACTGGAAAAATATTTAAAAGTAAAAAGTGAATTGGTGTTGGTAGATTTCACTTCTTTGGTTAATTCTAAAATCAGTACATTTCCACCCAGGCCAAACTTCACCCTTAGGAGACATGTCTAAGCCAGAGAGAGACGGAAGAATGTCATATGCTCATCCGAGGAGGTTTGGAGCAGAGTTAGTTTGTACCCAAGGCAAGGCACACTAGCAGGAATGGCGATGGGTCCATAGTCAGCCTCTGTTACTGTCAAGTGGTGAAGGAGGATGGAGAACGTAGATGCTTTCTCCGGCGGCCGAGAGGACCGTGTAAGTATGAGGTTAACTGTCTGTCAATTAATTGTGTAAAAGCAGCTGTGCATCCATGTGGCCCTTAGAAATTGTCCCCCGGGGACCAATGTGCCCACTGGTCTAAGCCAGTCCGCGCTCCTTCTACTCCTTGCCTAATTGGCTCGTGGGTGGGCACGTGACCAAATCCTGGCCAGTGAGCTCAGAGGGGTGTGCATGGGGGCGTGGCCTGGGGCCAAGATCCCCGCCCCGGGAGGGCGAGGTCCTTTTGCTAGGGGCTGCGATGGGTGTTTGGCGACCCGGAGGAGCACGTGCGAGAAAACCTCTAAGCAGAGAGTGGCCAAGCAGACAAGGAGGAAGAGCCAAATCCTCTCACTGAGCTACAGAGCAAGCCCGTGACTAGCCACAGGCTTCTGGCTGAATAAATACTACCTGTCATCGCGGTTTAAACTGCAGGGAGTAGGATTGGCATAACTTGCCGCCATAAGCATTCTAATCAAAACAGTCACCAAAGGTCATTCCACTTGTGCTCTCCCCCGAGGGGCTTGTGTTCACGTGAGCACCTTCATCACTGACATGAGATGGCCTAGAAGATAAGCAGGCATCAGGAACCACCAGGGTGTGTCGGATCCCCAAACTAGTTTTCCTCTATCNTTTCCACCAAAAAAAAAAAAAAAAAAAAAAAAAAAAAGTGAAGCATCCAACCCAGGGCTGATCTTTGCCAGGAGCCTTCCAGAGAGAGGACATAGTAAGTGCAAAGGCCCTGAGTTATGCTTCGCACAGTCAAATGGAAATGGCTATCCTGGACCTTGGGAGGCCACAGGGTAAGGACTGGATTTTATTTAAGATATTTTTAAATTTTATTTATTTGAGAGAGAGAGAGAGAGAGATCACAACTAGGCAGAGAGGCAGGCAGCGGGAGAGGGGGAAGCAGGCTCCGCACTGAGCAGGGAGCCTTATGCAGGCCTCGATCCCAGGACCTGAGATCATGACCTGAGCCGAAGGCAGAGGCTTTAACCCACTGAGCCACCCAGGCACCCCAGGACTGGATTTTATTTAAAGTGTGATTAGAAGCCATCTGGAAAGTTTGGAGTAGGGAAGTGGTGTGACATATTTTGAAAGCATTATTCTAGCTGCTGTGCTGTAATAGAGTGAGTGGGGTTGTTTGGAGTAGGATGGAGGGAGATACTGCAGAGGTTCACATGGGGTATTGTGGGGCTTGACTAGGGTGGAAAGGTGGGAGATACTGAGAAGGGGAGAGGGGGAGAGAGAAAGATCCATATACCTGTATACGAATATAAGCTCAGATGGAGATACATCTTTAAACATCTATCTATACATAGAGATATTTTGGAAGGCAGGCCAAGAGGATATGTGTGGGGTTAGATAGTAGATAGCAGTGCTTGGGGTCCAGACAAGATGAGAACAACTTCTGGCATAGAAGTGACTTTCCCCAAGTCATAACCAAAAGAGTAATGAGTAGGACTTGGTGGAGAAAAGACCAAACGGGGCAATGGAGCAGACATATTTCCATTTCCCGCAGCTGCTGACGCAGGAGGCTCTCTCAGGCTGGTCCGGGAGTAAGGTAAAGGGTGAGGCCAAACAAAGACTCAGCCAAGCTCCCTGGGTTCATCAGGCAAAAGGGTTGTTGGAGGATTTCTTTTTCTGGCTTCTGGGGTGAGGTTGCCTCCACCCTCTGGTCCACTTACGGGGCTGTGGAAATCAAGTGGAAGCCAGCTACCAGGGGCCAGATGTGCCTAAAGGGATGTGGGAATTTCAACCTCCCTACCTCCTCTCGAACCACAGAAGAAAGCAGAGGGAGAGACGCGGTCACAACCCAAGAAGAGGGACACATAGCTGGTGGGATAGTAATTCAATGAATACTATTCAGCAGCCAAAAGGGATGCTCTATAAATGGGGCAGCACAGTGAACCCCAAACACAGAATGTTGAGCAAAAAAGCAAGCCTCAGAAGTGTAGAGACTTTTACAGAAAGGGGAAAAGCAGGCAAAACCCCAAATATCTAGTTTAGGAATACATAACATGTTAGAGAAACATAAAGAAACACAAAGAAATGTGTATCAACATTCAGGGCATGGGGTTCTTCTAGGAGAAGGGAATAAATTGAGGGAGGAGCTTCCAAGATACTGGTCACGCCCTATTACACGAGATCATACGAACATGGTGCACATTTATTAGTGTTTAAAATGTACATACAAATTATATCCAGTCTTTTTATAGGCATCGCACTTTTTACAATTAAAAGTAAATAAATAAGGGACCCCTGGGTGGTTCTGTCAGTTGAGCATCTGACTCTTGATCTCAACTCAGGTTTTGATCTCGTGGTCATGAGTTCAAGCCCCATGGTGAGCTCCACACTGGGCATGGNCTCATCTATAAACTGGTGATGATCTTATAGGTACCGTCTTACCTAGGACACCCAGGTGCCTCAGTCGGTTAAGCGTCTGACCTCTTGATTTTGGCTCAGGTCATGATCTCAGTGTTGTGAGACTGAGCCCCGCAGTGGGCTCCGTGCTGGGTGTGGAGCCTGCTTGAGACTGTCTTTCTCCCTCTATCTCTCCCCAACCCCTCCCCGCCCCTGGCTCACACACATTCTTAAAAAAAAAAAAAAAAAAAAAAAAAAAAAAAAAACCTGGTGACATCAATAACTGTCTTATGTCACCAAGCCTGGACTGAAAAATTGTAAATAAACTTCAAGTCTGTCAATAGGAGAAAGGCTAGTAAAGTGCAGTACACTCCAGACCTTGCAGTACTGTGTGCATCAGTTAAAAACAGTAAGACTGACCTACAAATAGCATAGTTCTCAAAGAGATGGTTCAAGAGGAAAAGCAAGTTGCAGAACAAGATCTACAGCTGTAGAAAAATTCATGTAAAATATCACTTGTGTAGGGCATCTGGGTGGCTCAATGGGTTAAAGCCTCTGCCTTCGGCTCAGGTCATGATCTCAGGGTCCTGGGATTGAGCCCTACATCGGGCTCCCTGCTCAGCAGGGACCCTGCTTCCTCCTCTTTCTGCCTGCCTCTCTGCCTACTTGTAATCTCTGTGTGTCAAATAAATAAAATAAAATCTTTAAAAAAATATATCACTTGTGGGGCGCCTGGGTGGCTCAGTGGGTTAAAGCCGCTGCCTTCGGCTCAGGTCATGATCCCAGGGTCCTGGGATCGAGGCCCGCATCGGGCTCTCTGCTCGGCAGGGAGCCTGCTTCCTCCTCTCTCCTCTCTCTCTGCCTGCCTCTCTGCCTACTTGTAATCTCTCTCTCTGTGTCAAATGAATAAATAAAAATCTTTAAAAAAAAAAAAAAAAAAAAATATATCACTTGTGTTTGGGCACCTGCGTGGCTCAGTGGGTTAAAGCCGCTGCCTTCAGATCAGGCCATGATCTCAGGGTCCGGGGATCGAGGCCCGCATCGGGCTCCCTGCTCAGCAGAGAGCCTGCTTCCTTCTCTCTCTGCCTGCGTCTCTGCCTACTTGTGATCTCTCTCTGTGTCAAATGAATAAATAAAATCTTTAAAATATATATATATATATCACTTGTGTTTAAAAATACATATTTCTTCTTTAGCGTATGTAACATATACTCTCCACATACTAATATATGTGTAGGAAAGATATTGTAGGGCGTTGAGGGATGGCCCTTCCAAAAGATAATGTCCACCTGGAACCTGGGAACATGACCTTATTTGGAAAAAGCGTCTTTGCAGATGTAATTAAGGCAAGGCTCTTAAGATCATTTTAGATTGCCCACATAGCCCCTAAAGCTAATGACAAGTGTCCTTATGAGAGACACACAGAGGAGACACAAGTGAAGAGGTCTTGTGACCACAGAGACAGAGGTTGGAGGGACGCAGCCACGAGCCACAGAGTGCCAGCAGCCACCGGACGCTGGACAAGGCAAGGAAGGAGTCTTCCCTAGAGACTTCAGAGGGACCACAGCCCTGTGCACACCTTCCAGAGCTGCGACAATACATTTCTGTTGTTGTCAGCTACCACGTTTGTAGTAATTCGTTACAGCAGCCCCAAGGAAACTAATACAAATATTCATTAAGTTGCAAACAGTGGTTACGTCTAGGGAGAGAGGACCAGACACTGCAGTCTTGTGTGTCACGTCCCCATTTTTTTTTTTTTTAAAGATTTTATTTATTTATTTGACACAGAGAGAGAGATTACAAGTAGGCAGAGAGAGGCAGGCAGAGAGACAAGGAGAGGAGGAAGCAGGCTCCCTGCTGAGCAGAGAGCCCGACGCGGGCCTCGATCCCAGGACGCCGAGATCATGACCTGAGCCGAAAGCAGAGGCTTTAACCCACTGAGCCACCCAGGCGCCCCCCATTTTTTTTTATAAGAGGAATTACTCTGTTATTCTTTGCAGTGTTAAAATGTATTATCTTGGCGGGGCGGCATCTGGCTGGTTCAGTCAGTAAAGCATGTGACTTTGATCTCGGGGTCGTATGAGCCCCACACTGGGGGTAGAGTTTACTTTGAAACTCTGTCTTTGGGCGCCTGGGTGGCTCAGCGGGTTAAGCCTCTGCCTTCTGCTCAGGTCATGATCTCAGGGTCCTGGGATCGAGGCCCACATCGGGCTCCCTGCTCAGCCGGGAGCCTGCTTCCTCCTCTCTCTCTGCCTGCCTCTCTGCCTGCCCTTAGAATCCATGAGCCTGGCACTCCGGCGATGTTCTGTAAAGATCTGTGGAAGCAATAAATGAAGGACCATGGTTCATGCAGGGACTTCCAGATGTTGTTGGTCCATGCTCAGAGCCTTCCACTTCAACCCTTCTCCATCCTGAAGACTGTAAAGGGAGATTTCCACGGGCTCAGTCTGGACACAGATCTCGATCATTCTCCAGTTGCTTTCAACCTGGAATGGGTCAGGGGCTGCAAGAATAAACAAGGCGAGTACTGTGTGCCCCCTCCCCAGGCACGCCCAAGCTTGCCAGGCAGATGGAGCATAATGAGGTGAGAACACTCAAAATTAACACTCGAGGTCCTCCAGCGGATGTTCCTAAAGAGACTGAGTAAAAATACATTCGTGAGGCACATTTTCTATTCAATATTCAAGAAAAACCAATCAGAAGACTAAATGCTTATTCTCTGAATTGCACTCAAGACTATTATGCCATAAAACATCTGGTCAATTCTGCAAATCCACAGAATTGATTATTTGGCATATTGGATTTTGGCAAATTGATTTTGGAAGCCCTGGACCACTTCTGCTGGGATCACCTGGGACAGACATCTATCACTTGTTCAAATGCCACCCCTCACACAGGCCTTCCCCAGCCAGCCAATAACTGTAAGAAATCCTCCCATCCTCTGCAGAAACTCTGCACATTATTTAACTTTGCTTCTTTCATGGTCCAAGTCTAAACCATCCTGGTTATTAATTTGTTCACTTTTTAATCTTTATTTTTTGAAGATTTTATTTATCTATTCGTCAGAGAGAAAGAGAGAGCACAAGTGGGGGGAGTGGCAGGCAGAAGGAGAAACAGGCTCCCCGATAAGCAAGGAGCCCGACATGGGACTCTATCCTAGGACCTGAGCCACCCAGGCACCCCTAATCTTTTTTATTTATTTATTTTTTTATTTTTTTATTTTTATTTAAATTTTATTTATTTATTTGAGAAAGAGAGGGTGAGATAGCATGAGCTGGGGCCGGGGTGGGGGAGGGGGTAGGAGAGGGAGAAGCAGAGGGAGAGGGAGAAGCAGATTCCCTACTGAGCTTCTTACTGTTTTCTGTGTGACACTCAGCTACTGACCATCACCCACAACCCGGTGATATACTGTGGAAGGGTTCTAGACAGTGCTAAACCTTACTAGCCTGGTACTAATGGTGAAACAGACATTCCCACCCACAGAGGCCTCATTTAATACTGAAGAGATTTAGGTCAGCCATACAAGCCAACACCGCTTGCCATGGTTTCCCTTCTGGCTCGTTTTTTAACAGGGCAAAGAAAGGCGACCAGATGGGGTGACTGCCCACCCTCTGGCTGTATTTGGTTTCTTTCTCCTCTGAGGCAAGTGTGAAGTTCTCAGTGTAGAAGCCAGACGTCCAGAGGAAAGGATCATGAAAAACATCACGTCTCTAGAGGATTCGGCTGACCTGTAGGGTAAAGGAAGGGACTGGGTGGTGTAATAACATGCAAAGAAGTCTACAAGGCATGTGGGTGGCTCAGTGGGTGAAGTGTGAGCCTTTTGGTTTTGACTCAGGCCTTGATCTCAGGGTCTTGGGTTTAAGTCCCCCGTGGGGCTCTTTGCCCTGTAGGGAGTCTACTTGCCAAGGCTCCCTCTCCCTCTGCCCCTCCCCCTGCTCGTGTGCTCTCTCTGTCTCAAATCAGTAAATGAAAAAAAGAAGAGAGACGAGTTAGGAAGGTAAGGAAAAGAAAAGAAAAAAGAAAGTCTTGGGACAGCTAGCCCTGGCCTGTGACTCTTAACCTCAGGGTCCCCCATTGGAGCCCCAGGGTGGGTGCAGATATTAAATAAATAAACTTGAAGATGCAAACAAGTCTTATTTTCTCAGACACACACAGCTCCCTTTCCCTGTTTGTACCATCTCACGCGCACGTAGTGCAAGACCTCCCGAAGGCTGCTCCTTGTTTGGACCCCCCCCCGCCCCCCAGCCTGTCTCCCTGCACCGGGGACCATTCCAAGCAGCGGCCCGCCTCCGCCTGCTCTGAGCCTGCGTCCGCCGGGAGCGCCCATCACCATCCCAACGACGTCCTCCGGGCTCCCGCGGGCTCCCGCTCAGCACCTGCTCCCCGCCGTGTGCTCCCCGGCTGCGCCCGCAGCCCCGTGCAGACCCGGGAGAACACCCCGGGCCCGAGGACGCCGAGGCGCGCTCCTCTGTGTCATCGAGCCCGTACTGCGCGCTTCTTTCCACGGTTTGCGCAAGGCCAGCGTTTTACTCGTATTCTCGGTGGTGTGTGTGTTTTGTTGGGAACGCACTCCTTAGGATGCCCGCCAGTGCGTCCCTGCCGGAGGGGCCCCGGGAAGCGGGGAAAGGCCCCTGCGGGCT
>LNAC01000056.1:4284077-4316706 GCA_002007465.1 Ailurus styani | reverse complement strand
CCTCCTCTCTCTCTGCCTGCCTCTCTGCCTACTTGTGATCTCTATCTCTGTGTCAAATAAATAAATAAAATCTTTAAAAATAAAATAATAAATAAATAAATAACATGTTGGTATGAAAAATACCTATACTTTGGGGGGAAAAAATCACTGAGAAGCATAGCATTGGTCTACGTGTCTGCTAATCTCTACCTTAATCAAAGACTGCTGGGTCCTCGTGCCTGTGGCACTATTCATCAGTTGCAATACCCTATCTGGTAGGCTCTGGGAAACCCCAGTGCACATTCATGACACGGTGACAGTGGAAAATGCAAATGACTAATTATTAATAGTATTTTATGTAACTACAGGAACTCAGACCACACTCTGAGAACTGCAGGCCTATCCAAAGGAATGAATGAACTATTTCCAAGTCTCTAAGGAAGGGCTCCTCCGTGCAAAAATAAAATAAAATTAAATGAATGAATATGTATGTTTATATATATTCGTATGCATGTGGTAACATTCAAACGATTTTACACAATTCACACAGGGTGTTCTAAGCAATACAAGAAAAGGATCTGAAGGGCGCCTGGGTGGCTCAGTGGGTTAAAGCCTCTGCCTCCAGCTCAGGTCATGATCTCAGGGTCCTGGGATGGAGGCCCGCATTGGGCTCTCTGCTCAGCAGGGAGCCTGCTTCCTCCTCTCTCTCTGCCTGCCTCTCTGCCTACTTGTTATCTCTCTCTCTCTCTCAAATAAATAAATAATCTTTCAAAAGAAAAAGAAGAAAAGGATCTGAAAACAAAGGGAGGCAATGTTGCAGTCTTTCGAAATCTAAGTTGATAAGAGTACAATTGGTTCTGTCTGATTCCTGAGGCAAGAACGGTTTCACTCTCACCGCCACTAGGTCTTAAATCCTAGTAAAACAATGGCCTCTTTGAATAGAATAGGGCATCCTGAGACCCCTGAAAAACAAACATTTCCAGAAGATGTCAGTCCCAGCTGAGGGTTCTTCTGAACGTCTAGTAATCTGTAAGTGTACGTGAAGCTCCGACTTTTCCGGCGCGGCTGGAGACAGAACAATCTCCAAAGGCATGCATCTATAAATTCTCAAACCGTCAGGAGGAAAGATGGCTCCGTGTAGATGCTGACAGAACAGAAGGGTCTCACCATGCCTCAGCGGGCAGCGTGCAGGGACACCAAACGTGGAACCAGAGCCATTGTGTTTCAGTCCTGGCTCCCCACCCTCCCTTACTGTGCCACCTTATGCAAATCGCTTAACCTCTCTGGGCCCCTGCACGAAACAGGGAAGTCATTGAAAGCCTTAAATTTTTAAAAATCTGCTAAGCCATAAAACAAATACTAGTGATCCTTGCTCCCAACTGTTAACTTCGGAGTAGAGAAGATAGTGGTTAATCGTGTTTTGGTTTTGGTTTTGGTTTTGGTTTTTTATTTTTTTATTTTTATTTTTTTATTATTATTATTTTTAAAGATTTTATTTATTCACTTGACACAGAGAGAGGGATTACAAGTAGGCAGAGAGGCAGGCAGAGAGAGGAGAGAGGAGGAAGCAGGCTCCCTGCTGAGCAGAGAGCCCGATGTGGGCCTCGATCCCAGGACCCTGGGATCATGACCTGAGCCGAAGGCAGCGGCTTTAACCCACTGAGCCACCCAGGCGCCCTATAGTTTTTTTTTTTTTAAAGATTTTAATTTATTTGACAGAGAGATTACAAGTAGGCAGAGAGGCAGGCAGAGAGAGAGGAGGAAGCAGGCTCCCTGCCGAGCAGAGAGCCCGATGCGGGCCTCGTGGTTTTGGTTTTTTAAAGTAATCTCTACCCTCATGTGGAGATCAAGAGTCACATGCTCCACCAACCAAGTCAGCCAGGCACCCCTTGAGTTTGGGGGTTTCTTTGTGTTTTTTGTGTTTGTTTTTTTTTTTAGATTTTATTTATTTATTTGACAGAGAGACACAGAGAGAGAGGGAACACGAGCAGGGGGAGTGGGAGAGGGAGAAGCAGGCTTTCCTGCAGAGCAGGAAGCCCGATGCGGGGCCCGATTTTGGGACCCTGGGATCATAACCTGAGCTGAAGGCAGACACTTAACGACTGAGCCACCCAGGCGCTCCACCCTTTGAGTTTTTTGATTGTTAGGATTTAGAGTCATTGTTTCCTTAGGGTCATCAAAAAAACAAAACCAAACAAAAAAATTCCATGAAAGCTACGGCTTCTCCAGGAGGGAGATCCTGGCTGACTTCTGTGTTTAGAGAGATAGCCTGCCACGCTGGGCTCTCCCCTAGGTTCCCAGATGACTGGCCATTTGACCTTGGGCAAGGTTTCTCAACCTCTCTTGAGCCTGGGTGTTCCCTTTTTCATTACCAAGATAATCCCTTCTTAGCAGAGTGGTTGTGTAATTCCAGCAAGCTGGGGCAGGTAGAGCCGAGCGGAGACGGACACAGGGGGCTCTTAGTTCATAGTGACTGCTGTCATCGGTGGGAGAACATCCAGCCACCACCCTCTCTCTCATCGCCTCCTACAGCAACCTGTGGTGCTCTTCGTCCTGAAAACCCACCTAAAGGAAAACGGCCCGACACTAGCTCCCCAGAATCAGTGCAGACCCCATGGATTGAGAGCGGAGTCCCACAGAACCATCCCTCGCCTTCGGACGTCAATCCCAAGTTCAGGGGCTCCAGGGATGCCCTCACTTCTGTTCCACTTGCTGACAAATCAGAGGTTCCTTGATCGCCTCCTCGGGTTCAACAATTTGCTAGAATGGCTCACAGAACTCAGGGAAACACTTCGTGTACTATTACTGTTTATTATGCGTTAACTGAAGATGGTCAGCTTCAATGGAGACGGTACCTTTCAGGGATTTTTTTTTTTTTTTTAGAAAAAAACTGACCACACCAAATATTGGTGGGGATATAGAAGAACTGGAATTCTCATACACAGCTAGGGAGGATGTGGGCACAGACACCTCAGAAAATGGTTTTGTTTTGTTTTTTCTTTAAGATTCTATTTATTTACTTGTCAGAGAGAGAAGGAGGGAGGGAGGGAGAGAGCACAGGCAGGGGAAGCAGCAGGCAGAGGGAGAAGTAGGCTCTCCGCTGAGCAGGGAGCCTTACTCAAGGCTCGATCCCAGGACCCCAGGATCATTTCTTAGCCGAAGGCAGATGCTAACCGACTGAGCTACCCAGGCGCCTCAGAAAACGGTTTCTTGACAAATTAAACATATGCCCATTGTAGGATCCAGCCATTCCGCCCCTAAGACAAATGAAAGAAAATGTTCATACAAAGATCTGCACCTACATGTCCATGGTAGCTTTATTTGTAATCGCCCCAAACTGGAAACAGCCCAAGCCCATCAGCAGGTGAATGGAGACGGGGAAGTATATTCATACCGTGGAATACGACCCAGCAATAAAAGGGAGTGAGCTACCCACACACAGAACCTGGATGAATTTCAAAATAATCGTGCTGAGTCAAGCAGAACAGGGTGGAAAAGCAGGCACCTGCTGCTGTTTGATTCCATTTATGTAAAAGCTAGGAAATGCAAGCAAATGCGCAGGGACAGAGAACTGATCAGGGGTTGCTTGGGAACCAGAGAGCAGGGAGGTTCAGAGGCAGCGACAGAAGGGACTTTGGAGGTGGGGGATGTGCCTCCTGTCTTGATGGCGGTCATGTTTCCACAGGTACGGAAATAGATCCAAGGTGATCAGACTTTACACCTGAAACACTCCTGGTTCATCGTATATCGATCATATTTCAGTAAAGCCGGTTTTTTGGTTTTGTTTTGTTTTTAATGAAACAAACAGCACAGGAACCCAAGCTGGGGGCAGGTGCCAAGGTCCTGCTGCACCAGCTCACCACCCGGGGTGCTAGGTAAACCACCTTCTGGCTGCAAGCAGCTGGCGGCTTTTGGCAGAAGGGAGAGCAGAAGTGGAGGCTGTAAACCGAGGCCAGGTTGGGGGGGGGGAGGTGTGGCAGGAGGTACCTGCACGTGTGCCCTCCATCCGTTGCTCTGTTGAGTCAGGCTCCCCGGCCCAGCACAGCCTCCCCTGGCAACGCCTCGGTCCACTTAATGTTCTTCTAGACCCTCGCCCCTGCTCCCACCCTCTGTTCCCATCTACTGTTTCACCCGATCTTTTTTTTTTTTTTAATGTGATCTTGCTAAATGGTTCATCCCATGTATTTAATTCACTCAAACGGACGATGTTTTCCTATCTCGCTCTGGCTCCTCCTTTGTCCCCAGCGCCGCTGCTGAGGCTACTCGCGGCCGCCCCGTCCTCCATGGTGTGGGGTCCCCGCCTCCAGGCTGCTCTTCCTCCCAGGGGTGGGCCACCCAGGTCGGGGGGGGGGGGGNGGTCGGGGGGGGGGCTCCAAATACCACACCCACCGGCCCAGGAGGAGTCCTTTGGGGTCATAACTGTATTTAACTGGACTATTCTGTTACATTTGCTCCTAAATATTTACTAAGGAAATAATGTTTAGCACCCACGAAAGCATCTCGGTTTGGGATGGGGCGGAGGGGCATACATCTGTTGCAAAGCCCAGTTTGGGTTGCCCGAATTCACAGATAAAAATACAGGATTCCCGGTTAAATCTGAGTTTCAGATAAAAAAACAAATACTTTTTTAAGTGTAACTATATCTCCTGCCATGTTTGGGATATACTTCAAAAAAGTATCTGTTGCTTATCTGAAATTCACATTTAACTGGGTGTGTCTGTCTTTTATCTGGTAACCCTCCCTCCAATTGAACACATCAGGATTATTGGACTCCTAGGCACCTGGGTGTCTCAGTGCGTTAAAGCCTCTGCCATCGGCTCAGGTCATGGTCTCAGCGTCCTGGGACCGAGGCCCACATCGGGTTCTCTGCTCAGCGGGGAGCCTGCTTCCTCCACTCTGTCTGTCTGCCTCTCTGCCTACTTGTGATCTCTCTCTCTGTGTCAAATAAATAAATAAATCTTTAAAAAAAAAAGATTATTGGACTCTTCTCAGGTTGGGGAATAGAATCATAAATCACCATTACATGTCAACATTGGGGAAGGCTCGACAAATGCATGGTCAGAAAGAATGAAAAATATTTAAGAAGCCCGTACAACAAAATTACAATAAACATTTATTAGGCTGTAATTTTCACAATATTTTCATTCTGTTCTGAAATCGGTCTACAAATATCTCTACAGAACACTAAAGCCAGTGATCTAATAAATAGGAGGAATGTAGGTACCATTTTGCAAGTAAAATAGCCTTACACATTTATGTCTATATTTGATATTCATAGAATCAGTTTTCCCAAGGCTTATGAAACTAAAGTGTGCACACATCACATACACACACACACCACCATATTCAAATCAAATGGATTTATATTAAGTGCGAAATCAAATGCTATAGAAAATTTATAACCAGATACACAAAATAGGAACTGAATCAGGAATACAAAGTTGATAATGGACACCACACCTTACAAATATGATTTCCAGTTAAGAGGGGAAATAATGGCTTCGCTGGATTTTAAGTGAGTGCTAATCACCGTCACCATCACAAGAAATCAATTTAATTACACGGTATCCAGAGATTAAACACACATGCGAATATTAAAGCTGACACTGTAACAAAACCTTTAAATCCGCAAAAAGACGTTGGAACATAGGGTCAATGACACCATTAGCTGCCACAGGTTTTCAGCAGATGATGCAAGTGACAATCAGCTTTTTATGTCCCCACAATGGAAAAACCGGTCTTGGGGTATCGCCTGCAAATCGGGGAATCATTGAGGAGGAAAGCACAGAACTCAGCGCGCTGACCCAAGTTTTTTTCATCCCGGATAACTATACATCATCTCGACGGCTGTCCAATACTAATTTTAAGGGTACTATGTTAGAGCCTGCCAAAAAAATATATAATTCTATTATTCACTATTCACAAGTGAGGCGCAAAAGTCCAATTACTCAGATGACAAACAAAACTTTACAGAATGGAGATATATATGTATATCTATATCTATAGATATATTTTTTTTAAGTGGGGAAGGGTGATGACATCTTAGGGCTTTAGGAAGTCCTAACACAAGCCAGCTGGATGGCCAGAGCTGACTTTGGGGTTAATAAGTCAGACAATTCAAACCCCATCAGGGAGGGGTGATCAAGTGTCAGTCACCGAGAGCAGCTTAAAAAGCAGCGGGAAGCGTAGAAATGAAGCGGTTCAGGATTGCCACCAGGGACAGGGTGCCTTTACCGTGTTTTCGGTGCTGCGTTGGCTCTGTGACATTACTCCTCACCAATCCCGAAGGCTGGCGAGTCAGAGACACATGAGCAGCCAACTGGGTTTGTATCTTCCCCATGAGCCAGATCCTCAGGGCTGTGCAAAGTCCTGGTATGATCCTTGCAACCACTGACCCTGACCCTGAACGTTTGCCCTTGTCCCCCGGGAAGGGATGTTCGAGCCTGGTCTCCTGCCTCCACCACCGTCACCAAGCACGGACCCCTCCCTCCGCTTGTGCATGACGGGCTTCGGGGGGCCCTGTGTGGCATGCGATGCCATTGGCTTTAGGGAACTGTGTGACAAAACTTCTGTCAAGGGTATCAGCCTCCCGTGCCAGTCACCCAGTTAACCTTCAACAATAAAGACCCCGGCACAATGCACAAGACCAGCTTTCGAGCAATTCTATCGCTGCACTTTGTTACCAGAAGCGATATGGGGTATCGCTGAAACAGCCCCAAGCCCCCAGAAGGCAGATGACCCCACTCCTGATCGCTATGGGGAATGTATGGATGGAAGGCTGGCGTGCCGCGGAAACACCCCTGCTAGCGTGTCAGGGGAGAGGTCATTGTCAACCCAGACTCGGAGCAGCCACACAAGTCCGGCCGGTTAGAGAGAGTCGGTCCTTTCTCTTTTCTGTTCTTGGTGTGCGTTGGGACACGGAGGCACTGGGAAGTAAACACTGATGAGCTTGAAGAGACCCAGAAAACAGAGTCGTAGTGATGACCCATTCACAGTAGCTCTCGCTGGGATTTTTTGTATCACATTGAAGGAAGTGTTGCACTAATATATTCTATATTTCCCAGGAGACATAAAAAAAGGGCTTCTCTTCCAGGTATGAGACGTGGTACAAAAATACATTTCTTTTTCCATGTACGAAAGAGAGGGAAAAGAAAGAGATGGGGAGCTCTGGGAGAGGCCGAGTACCCTAACAAGCTTCCATGGATGGGAGAAAGGGAAAAAAAAAAAAATCCCAAACTATCTGGAGGTAAGAATATGCCCAAACAAAAAGCAAACGTGGGCATCAAAGAGCAAGAGTTATCCAGATCTAATATCCGCGATTCCTACCGGGATTTCAAATAATGTTCTGCCCTAAAGTGATACGCCTACTTAACTGTCGATTCTTTCATTGACAATAAAGCCATCTTTCATCTGAGCACCTCAGACTCTGAGACTGGCCTCAGAGCCCACACTTGGCTCATTGGGTAAAAGAGGTACATGTTCCCAGCAGCGAATTCTAGTTACGGCTCTTGGTCTCGACGCCCCGGGGCCCAGAGGCACCAGGCTCCCTTGACTTGCTGGGGGTTACAACGGGGTTCCTGTCTAGATCACAGCATAGCACGGTGCCCTGCAGGCTCCACGTGGGAAGGGGGCGGGGGGCACGGAGTGGAGATTCTATCCAGACCTGGGACAGCAGAGGACTTTAAAGCTTTGTGCACCGGGTGCCAATTCTCCGGTGGCCAACATCGGCAAAGCCAATGTTTTATTTAGTACCTACACACGCCCAATACGCAAGAGCCAAGGGCACAAAAGGAAGGAAGGCAAGGCCGGCCTCCCCGGAGTTATTTTTTATACCCTGTGCTAGTAAGATAGATTTGTCTGGAAGTATCTAGATGGCAAAACTGGAACTGCTTCGATCCAGAAAAACCACGGGCTCCAGATGCCCACGGGGAAAGACCTGCCGGAGCACAGCCTGGAGGAGGACGGGTATGCGTTCCCGGAAGCGAACCGAATGCAGCCGAGTTCGGGTCCCGTTGTGTGCACCTTAGAAAGAGAGGTCTCATCAACTTCCTCAAAAACAGCTTCTCTCGTTTTCCGGAGACTTTCAACCCCAAATAAAACTCCCCGGGAATACCGCGCAAGAGTTGGAGGACAGCTGGGTTTTTTCCAGAAAGCTATGTGGGCCGTGGGGTCGTGGTTCTGCCCGATCTGAGAGGGGTCTCTGCAAATCTGCGTCCAGGGCTCCAGGAGGGGACCCCGGGGGCACAGAGGTGGGCAGGAAAGGATCGTGGAGGGAGTCGCCACCCCTGGCAGCCTTCACGACTTCCTTCCACCAAAGCTAGAGCCTCCCTTCCTTGCTGTGTGCTCCCCGGGGCTTACAGACAGGCCCGGGGCGGGGGCCCCAAGACTGGGGCGTCTCCCTGCACCCCTGAGCCAGCCTCGCAAGGCCCCCCTGCCGAGCCCCCCCTCCACCGCTGCCTGCCCGGGATGTCCCTCTCTGCGCCTGGGCACCACACACCTCAGACGGAAAGCACCTGACGCGTGGATCGTAAAAATTTCAGGAAAAATAAATTGGATCTTCTCCAAGGTGTGTTTCTTGCTGCTTATTGTTCCCGAGAACGCCTTAGAAGCAGCCATTGACTTGGAAATGTGATTAGCTGCTACAATTCGCTTTTCTTCCACGGTCCCGGTCCCGAGTCCATCAAAACCACCAGGAAACAAACAACAAGCCCGAGGCCACACCTTCCCTCCATGAGGGTGTCAAGCAGGCTCCTGACCGAGGGAGCTTCGGGCTCGCCCCCGTGCCTCTCGGCCTCAAACCCCAGAGATATTTCTTTGCCTGGTCCTTGAAATTTTCTTTACGAAACGTGGAGGTGAAAACATCAAAGTTCAGAAGGGGAGAGGAAAAACAAACAAACAAACCCAACCAAAAAAACCCAAACTGAGTAATCTCAGGTTTTCCACAAAGAATCGTCTTTTCTTTTGGCAACAGCCTCGACAGGGGCCTGGTGGGGGTCACTAGGACCCAAAAGATGTTTTGTTTCGTCCTGGACCCCGACCGCCCACGCCCAGCACCGACACCATCCATCCGCTAGGTCGCCATCAACCGAAAATGACATCAAAGGAAGCCCAGGGTGTTGGACATGAGAATCACGCACACAGACCTCACCCACCAATCCCCACGCCGCGCAACTCAACGCTGGCGTCGGAGCTTCTCGTCGGAAGTGTCCAATTCGCATATTCTTCCCCTCGGTGTAAAGTCCGATTGAACTTGACTCGATCCGCCTTGATTAAAAAACCTTACAAAAGATGTATTGAAGTGCTTGAAAAAATTAACTTTATGCTCTATGCACAGATAAACTCTTACTGTACAGCTAATATGGTTATAGCCTTTGTTTCAAAAATATTCTTTTTTCTCCCCCCCCCCCAACTAATGACACTTCGTGGGTAGTTCTACACAAACGATTCCCGCCATCCCTCGGGGAACGTGTCCTCGGGGTCGACCCGTGGCCGGAAAGACCCTCACGGGAGCGCCACCCGCCGTCCTGGGGAGCGTTTATTGAGATTGCTTGGGGTTCAGTGCTCTCTTCTTCCTTCTCCGTTTCTGCTTTCTGAGAGCGGGCGCTGGCGTGAGGGGACCCGGCCGGCTGGCTGATTGTCACTTGCCGTTGGCGCGGTCCAGACTCTCCAGAACCTTGTTGAGGCGGATGTTGAGCAGTCTGACCTGGTTCTCCAGGTGCTCCAGCTTCTCCTCCACGCTGGGGCCGCTGGGCCCGCTGCGCCAGTAGAAGCCCATGGGCCCGGTCATGAAGTAGACGGCCACCACGAAGCAGAGGGGCAGGATGGCGTTCTCCGGCGCCCCCTCGTACTTGTGCAGGACGTAAATGCACGACATGGAGAACAGGATGACCCGCGCCACCCAGAAGAAGCGGCCAAACACCACGTGCAGGAGGCTGAAGGTCAAGCCCAGGGTCAGAGACAGGAACCAGTAGGCCAGCAGGACGACGCCGACCAGCAGCAGGGCGCGGGCTGGGCTGTTGGCCACCGAGGCCGGGCTGAAGTACTGGGACAGGTTCGACACTGCGGGACAGAGAAGAGGGACAGGGGTCCGGTCACGAGGAGCCGGGGGTTTCTCTCCACAAGGGGGCTGTTTGGGGAGCTTGGCTCCCTTGCTGGGTCTTTGTGGTAAGATGTCCCTAAAGTCGGCTGCCCTGTGATCCTCCGTGCTAAGCCCTGGGAAGACACCACCTACTGTAGCCTGAGTTTAAAATGCCTTTCAAGGCAGGGCAGAGCTTAACACACTGTCCTTGGATTTCCTCCCTTCCTGTCTTCCGGAGTCACGAATGGCCAGTTTTAGGCTGAGTACGGGGCTGCCTAGGATGAAGGCATTTCCTGCCTCCCTTGTAGCTACAAAGCTGAGCTTTGGTCAAGGAGATGTTTTGTGGTGGCCTCAAGGGTTTTTTCCTAAACGTAGCAGGAATGTGCCCTTTACCTCCTTTTCTTCTGCCTGCTGGGATGTGGATGCGATGGCGGGAGTGGGAGCAGCTGTCTTGGGCCATGAAGTAAGGGAAGTCGCCTACTGGGGAGCAATAAGATGGAAGGTGCCTTGGTCCTGAGGACAACGTGCTGCAAAGCCACCTACCTGCCTAACCACCTACCTGTGAACTTTCACATAGAGAAATAAGCTTCCATCTTGTTAAAGCTGCTGCTATTTAAGATCTCTTACTCACAGCCAAACCTAATCATACGTGAAGTTCCATCTTAAACATGGAGTGAAATGGAGGAGCTGCATCTTCTGTGTGCCCGACTTAAGAAAATTTTCAAACAGAAAAGTTAAAAGGATAGTAAAATAAATACTTCTATTGAAACCACTAGGTTTAACAGTTGTTAACATTTTACCATATTTTTTTCGTCACATACTTTTTTTTTACCGAGCCATTTGAAAGAGGCAAAAGATCATTCTTCAGCATGCATTTTTTTTCTAGTTTTATTGAGATATAACTGACATAAAGCACCAGGTAAGTTCAAGCTGTAAAGCATGACTTACTATGTCTATTGTGAAATTATTACAATAAAACTAATTAACATCCATCGCCTCATACAGATACAAAAAAATTTTTTCTTCTCATCCTGAGAACTCTTAGGATCTACTACTCTCTTAATAACTTTCAAATATACCATACAGCAGACTTAACTGTAATCATCACGTTGTACATTACCTTCCTGGTACTTACTTATCTTATAATTAGAAATTTGTACCTTTTGACTGTCTTATTCCAATTCCCCCACCCACTACTTCCTACCTCTGACCACAAATCTGATCTCTTTTTCTTTTTTTTTCTTTCTTTTTTTTTCTGATCTTTTTCTATGAGGTCTTCTTTTTTTTAAGCTTCTACATATAAGTGAGATCATACAGTATCTGTCTTTCTCTGACTTATTTCACTTAGCACAGTGCCCTCATGTTCCATCCATGTTGTCGCAAATGGCAGGATGTCCTTCTCTTTGATGGCTGAGTAATATTCCATGTACACATGGACCACTTCTTTACCCATTCATCTGTCGATGGACACTTAGCTTGGCCACTTGGATGTCTTGGCCATTGTAGCTACGTAACGCTGTGATGAACGCAGCAGTGCACATGTCTCTGTGACCCTGTTTTCATTTCCTTTGGGTATGTTCCCAGGAGCAGGGTCGCTGGATGACATGGTAACTCTAATTTTTAATTTTTTCAGGAACCTCCATACTGTTTTCCACAGTGACTGCCCCAATTGACAATCCCACCGACAGCACACAAGGAGGCGTTCCCTGCTGCACACGTCCTCATCTTTGTGACAAGTTATTCCAGTAAGTGTAAGATGATATCTCACGTGCTTTTGATTTGCACTTCCTGATTAGTGAAGTTGAGCATCTTTTTATGTAACTGTTGGCTGTTATGGAAAAATGTCTGTTTGTGTCCTTTGTTCATATTTTATTTTTTTTTAAAGATTTTATTTATTTATTTGACACAGAGAGAGAGATTACAAGTAGGCAGAGAGGCAGGCGAGCAGAGAGCCCGATGCAGGCCTCGATCCCAGGACGCTGAGATCATGACCTGAGCCAAAAGCAGAGGCTTTAACCCACTGAGCCACCCAGGCGCCCCTTTGTTCATATTTTAATCAGACTGTGGGCTTCTTGCTATTCAGTTGTAGGAGTTCTTAATATATTTTGGATATTAACCCCTTAACGGATACATGGTTTGCAAGTATTTTTCCCCATTCCATAGGTACTTTTCATTTTGTAGATTGTTCCTTCTGCTGTGCAGAAGTTTCTCAGTTTGATGTGGTCCCACCTGTTTATTTTTGCTTTTAGTGTCTAATCCAAAAAAACCCAAAAAAACAAACCAAAAAACCCCAACATTATCAAGACCAATATCAAAGAGCTTAACACCTGTTTTCTTCTAGGAATTTTATGGTTTCTGGTCTTACACATTTAAGTTGGTAATACACTTTGACTTAATTTTTGTGAGGGGTGTAATACAGGGGTCTGGTTTCATTCTTTTGCACATGAATATCCAGTTTTCCAAGCATTGCCTATTGAAGACACTGGCTTTTTTCCACTGAGTATTCTTGGCTCCCTTGTCAAATACTAGTGGACCACTGATCCATGGTTTATTTCTGTGTTCTCAATTCTCTTCCATTGGTCTGCATGTCTGTTTTTAGGCCAGAATTACACTATTTTGATCACTACTCCTTTAAAATACAACTTGAAATCCAGAAGTACCACCTTGTGGTACTTCCTTCTCAGGATTCCTTTGGCTAGTCAGGGTCTTTCGTGGTTCCATATAAATTTTAGGATTTTTTTTTCTACATTGGTAAAGAAAAAAAAGCCATTGGAATCTTGATAGGGACTACACTGAATCTGTAGATGGCTTTGGGTAAATAACATACATTTTAACAACATTAATTCTTCCAATCCACAAACATAGGATAATTTTCCATTTATTTGTGTTGTCTTTAATTTCTTTCATCAATGTCTTGCAATTTTCAGAGTGGAGATCTTTCACCTCCTTGGTTATTCCTAAGTATTTTATTGTTTTTGATGCTATTATAAAGGGGATCATTTTATTTCTTTTCCAGATCAATTGTTAGTGTACAAAAATACTGTGGATTTTTGTATGTTATTTTCACACCACACATCTTTACTGAATTCATTGATCAGATCTAACAGTTTTTGGTGGAGTCTTCAGGATTTTCCATAGATAAAATCATGCTGTGTGCAGATAGAAACAATTGTACTTCTTCCTTGCCAATTCTGATGGCTTTTGTGTTTTAAGAATAAACATTCTCCTCAAAACTAAAATACCATGGTCGTAACTAAGACTATTACATCCCTATCATTCATCCCCCCGGCCGCCACCACTCCCACCGAGACCCAGTCACAGTTCACGCACTGCAACTGGCCATGCCGTGTTCGCCATCTTTAATCTGTGGCAATGACCTTCTGAAGACCAGTGTTCAAGGCTAGTCTTCTTGCAGAAGAAAACAGACATCCTGGAATGGTCTGTCTCCTCATGACGTTGTTTACCACGTTCAAGGGGAGTTCTATTTTAAGTGCCTTCAACGTTCACCTGAAGTTCTCAAACTCAAGTGTGTCCCTCAGACTCTCCTGGAGGGCCCTTCAACACACACAGCTGGGGCCGACCCCCAGGACATGGGCTTTTGTAGGTCTGAGGTGGGCCTCGCTTTGAGACCTACTGGCAGATGCACAATCCACTCCAGGCATGAGGGCAAGGCAGGAGAGGTGAGGTAGGACGTGAGGATTTGGAGTAAGTGTGAGGTGGGAAACTTGAGCCTTTTTGAGGCTCCAAACGCATGCCCAGCGCAACTGTCTCCCACCCTCCCTTCACCCCCCGCGGTCCGCCACCTCCAAAGTGATCAGATTGTTGGGCACTAGATGGCTACTTCACGGGACCCAGCCTCAGAAACTAAAACCTTGTCCAAGCCGCAGGCGCGGGGTCACCCAGCACTCATCCCTGCCCCAAATGTCAGGGCGCTGCGCTCCTCCACGGAGCCTTCCAGAGGCATCAGAAGCATCTGACCGAGTGTGGCTTTGACTTTGGAGTTTTCACACTTAACCCCACCAAAATATGAGACAAAACCAACTATTTTGGTCTCAGGACTCCCCCAAAGATTTTGTTTATATGGGTTCTAACTATTTATATTTATCACAGTAGAAACTAAAACTAATTTCTAACAAATTCCTTTTTTTCTACTGATCTATTTTTTAAAACTTTTATTTATTAAGTAATCTCTACCCCCAACATGAGGCTCAAACTCACAACCCCGACATCACGAGTCACATGCCCTTATGACTGAGCCAGACAGGTGCCCTTAATAAATTTTTAATTCAAAAAAGAATTTCATTGGGGATGCCTGGGTGACTCAGTCAGTTAAGCGTCTGAGTCGATCTCACCTCAGATATTGATCTCCAGGGTCATGAGTTCAAGCCTCATGTTGGGTTCTATACTGGGCATGGGGCCTACTCAAAAAAATAAAATAAAAAAGAACTTCCTTATGATCTTGTAGTTAGATATATCTCATACTTTAAGGCTAATTTTTCTTTAAAATTTTTTTCTTAATAAATAGCCTTAATTTTTCAGAGGCGTTTTAGGTCTACAGAAAAATTAAGCAAAAGGAATAAATTTATTTTTAAACATTAAACAGTAAGGAGCAACCTCCCCCCCTCCCCTGCAGAGGCCCTAAAAGTCCTAACTAGGACACGAGCAGCTCTGGATGTCCTGCCTGTATCCGCTTCCTGGGGCTGCCTCGATGAAGAACCACGGGCTGAGTGGCTCAGACAATAGGATCAAATTCTCACATGGCACGGAGGCCACATGTGTGGGATCCAGGTGTCGGCAGGTGGCCCCTTCTGAGGCCGGGAGGGAGAATCCATCCCAGGCCTTTCCCCAGCTTCTGGGGTGTGTGGGGCGATCCCTGGCCTTCTTGACTCATGCAAGCACCCCCCATTCTTATCTTCATCTTCATGGGGCCTCTGGGCCCAAGGTTCCCTTTCCTGTGAGGCTGCTGGCCATCCTGGGTCAGGGACCCACCCCGATCCAGAGCCCAGGGAGAGCTGGCTCTATGTGCGCCCGGATGCAGGCGGCCCTCAGCGCAGGGAGTCAGGATTGGATGGGTCCCAGAAGGGCATGGTGATGTATTATTTGGAGCAGAGCCCCTTTGTAAGCCACGGAGTGTTTACCGTGGGCTAGGCGCTATTCTCACAGTTCTGCACTAATGGTCATCTGGTCCTCGTGATGTGCTGACAATCCAAAGCATTTCCCACGTGGGGACTCCCGCAGCGACAGCAGGGCAGGTCTGGGACGGTGACGCAGGGAGTGCTTGGAGCCATCCACTCCTTGCATTGTCCCGATGCAGGGTCGCAGCATGGGTGGGAAGTGGCTTCCAAGCCTTCAGAGAAACCAAACAACTTGACAAAGGCACGACACTTAGATCCGTCTTTCCGACTCCTGGACAAGGGCTCCATTTCCCGGACCAGTGGCCTGAGCCACCAGATCCAGAGCGGGGCTAACACCGTGGTAGCCACTGGCCACGTGGGGCCATGGAGCGCTTGAGATGTGGCAAGTCTGAACGGAGATGTGCTGTGTCAAATACAGGCTGGATTTCGATGACTTAATAACCCCCCAGAACGTAAGATGCCTCATTAACAATTTTTCGTATTGATCACAAGTTGAGATGGCAACATTTTGACTCCACTGGGTCAACGGAAACACCTTATTCAGTTAATGTCTTTTTACTTTTCTAACTTGGAGACTGGAACGTGTAACTTCATCTGGCACTCTATCTCCATTGGGTCGCTCCGGCTCGGGAGCCTCCAGGACCTTGAAAACTTCTGGAGTCGGAAATTAGAGGACTTTACCCACGGAAACATTGTGCACCCGAATATCCAGCTTTGGGGTAGTTCCCTGCCTTTTGCACACTCAGACCTCTGAGCCTAAGGTGCAAATCCCCAAGGCCTTTGGATATTTCGAAGCCAATGCCCCAGTTACGGGGAGGGAAGAACATGACGTGGAAGGAAGTGCTTTCATCTCTGGACCGCGCCCACAGCCCTGGCCAGGAACACAAGCAGGCAGGGCCTCTGCGGAAGGATGCCGTTCTGATCGTCTCCCGTGTAATCGTTGCTACTCTAGCTTTCTACTCCAAGCGGCGTGCAACTTTTTGCAATCAGTCTTGCTTCTCCAGGGCGCGCTGGTCGGTGATGGAACCTGGGCAGGGGGTGAATACAGAGTCCGAGCAGGATTGCACGCAGTTGCTCCATCCGTGCTGTGTGTTGACTCAGCCTGACTCCCAGGAGGCGTCCTCAGCAGCCCCAGGAGGCTGCAGGTGGTACAGCACCTTCTCAAAGGGCAGATCCTCTGCCCCAGCGGTGAGGTGCCCCGAGCTGGTCTGAGGTCTCTCCCAGGTTGAGCTCGGTGATTCAAGGCCGGAGACGGGTTCCCAGGGGCTGAGGGGGACCACAGTGGGTGTGAACCAGGGAGCCCCACCCACGGGGCCGGTCTCCAGTTCATCAGGTGGGACTGTCAGAGGCAATCAGGAGGGTTCCCAGACACCCTGCGCGTGGCAGGGTGGTACTGGTTTCCGGCAGCTGTTGTGACACATGACCAGACTCGGTGGCTTTAAGCAAGAGGAATGGACTATCTTGCTGGCTGGGGGCCAGGATTTCGACGTCAAGGTGTGGGCAGGGCTGAGCTCCCTGCGCACTCTACAGGGTTCCCTCCTGCCTCTTCCAGCCCCTGGAGGGTCTGGGCGTCCTGGGCCTGTGGCCGCATCTCTCCGCTCTCTGCCAGGACTGTCTCCTCTCTGTGTGTTTCTCTCAATCTCTGTCCAAATTTCCCTCCTCGTATGACACCAGACATTGGGTGTAGGACCCAACCTGGGTCCGGGATGACCTTAAGTTGATCACGTCTGCAAAGACTCTCTTCCCCAATCAGCTCATGTTCACAGCTATGGGGCTTCTGGGGCGCTTCTGGGGGGGACAGAAATGAACTCACACCAGCAGCCAAGTAGTGGGGCCAACAGTCCTCCAACTTTTATGAATGATGGGCCCCTGTGCACCAGAGGCAGAGCAAGGCAGAGGGGGCAGTCTGGAGGAGATGGGCAAAACCCCACTCACAGGAGCTGAGATTCCAGAAGGGAGATGGGCAATACACACACACACACACACGCACACGCACGCATACACGCACACACACGCACACGCACGCACACGCACGCATACACGCACACACGCACGCATACACACACACACACACACGCAGAGAGGCACACACACAGGACATCACAGCTGACGAGGGATAGTAGGTGTGAGAACAGACGGGGTCCCTGTACACGGGTTAGTCAGGATGGGCTCCCTGGAGGAGGTGTCATGTACCAAGAGAGCGGAGGATGGGCAAGACCCAGCAGGCAAAGGGCTGAGGGACTGCTCCCGGCAGGGGGCACCTAAAGGAACCAAAGCTGCGTCCACGAACAGGATGGAGGCTGGGGGCTGGGGAGGGAGGCTGGGCAGATCCTCGGAGCCGACTTCCCTCGGTGGGAGCCCTGTGTCGATTCCCAGGGCAACAGGAGTCCCGGGCAGTTTGAAGGTGAAGGGCTTGACCAACTCATGGTTTTGTTTTTTTCTTTTTTTCTTTTTTTAAATCACTCGATGTGGCAAAAGAAGTAATAAAAACAAAAATCACGCTGGCTGATTGGTTGAGAAGGAAGCACAGGGGCCAAGAGAGGACGCCGAGTTAGGCTGTGCGGGAAGGGTTAACGTGGCGGGTCTGAGGCTGCTCTCCAGAACAGCGTGCAGGTAAGACGGGCCCTTGGCTGGCGTCTGAGAACTTGGATTTCTGGAGGGTGATGTGGTGATTTAGAGAACAAAGTATATGTATTTGGTCTTTGTCCCCACGCCTGGCACAAAGCTCCTAAAACCTTCAGAGTTTTCTCCGAGGGCAGTAAAGGTGTCTTGATAAGTCACAAGAAGCCCCTCTGAGCCATATTCCAACGCGGCGACTTTCGGAAAGGTCCCGAGGATGGGACTGGGAACGAAGAGAGCCAGGCGTGGGGAGCGGGCTGGGGTTTCTGTCCCATCCCCTGGCCTCCGGGGAGCGGGGAGCGGCTGGAGGTCGAGCCAGGGAGTGAGAGCCAAGGATTTAATCAAGCACACCTGTGCGGCAGAGCCTGCGTAGAAACCCGAAGGCCCGGGGTCTGGGGAGGTTCCAGGGTGGGGAGCTCAGAGAGCAGTAAGGCTCCCCGGCTCTTCCACAGACCTCGCCCTGCATTTCTCTTCCATCTGGCTGTTCCTGGGTCACATCCGTCTATAACGAACTGGTAACCTAGTTAAGTACGTGGGTTTCTCGACCTCTGTGAGCCGCTCCAGCGAATCAGGCAAACCCGAGCGGGGGCACGTGGGAACATTGAATCTGGAGCTGGTCAGTCGGGAGGACAGGTGGGCTCGCGACCAGCGTCTGGAGAGGAAGGGGCAGTCTTGTGGGACGAGCCCTTGCCCTGTGGGTTCGCGCTGACACCATCTCCAGAGAGACACGGTAGGAACTCAGTTAAACTTGTGGGACGCCTGGTCAGTGTCCACAGGGGACTGAATTAATTGCTCGGAGGTGTGGAAAAAACACGTGTGTGGAGGGGGGTTCCCTCCGTTCCCTCATAAGGGGGGGCTCCCTGTACCTGGACTGTTTGCACGAATCACGTGGTTTAGCCTGACCACCTGGTCTCCTGAGGGGAGTCGGGAGTCTTGGTCGGTGCCAGGCAGAAGGTGCCTGGGTGACCAGCCCCTAAGAAACACCCCAGGCACCGGGTCTCTAACGGGCTCCCCGGGTAGACGACACTTTACACCTGTCGTCGCAAATTGTTGCTGGAGGAATCAGAGCGAGCTGTCCCCCTCGCTGGTGCTGCTTTGTGTCCTTGCACCAGAAGAAGTCTCAGCCACGAGCATGACTACAGCGCCGAGTCCTGGGTCTTCCTAGCGGCTCACTGTACCTGGGGCTGATCTTGGGAACCTCAGCTGGAGACTTCCTGGCGAGCATGGTGGCAGCCTGGACCGGGGCCCGTGACCTTGAATTCAATTCCAGAGGCAGCCTGCTGATTCCTGATCCTGATTCCTCCAGATTCCTGGGGCAGAGCAGCCACTCCCCTCACAGGCTGGTTTGGCCACGTTCTCTTCAAGTACCCCCAGCTCTGTATGAACCCCCTTTCTGCCTATATAACTGTCATAGTCTGAGATGGATCCCAACAGCCCAGAGGCCCCATCTCTGGTCTCCGCGGCTTGCCTGGGGGCAGACGAGTTGGCAACACCCACCGTACCTTACCCTAAGCAGCACCTATGCATCTCATTTTGGATGGGCATTTCTTTATGCAACCATTATAAGAAAAAATGTTCATTTGTGCCCCCCTCCCCCCCTGCAAGGGGTCCCCAGTACCACCCACTGCAGACACTGTGTCCACACCTTGAGAATCACTAGAATAAAACAGCGCTTTAAATAAACGCCTCCCCCCACACATGCACTTACTGTCAACTCCAATAACATCCAAGATCTCCGTCCAAATTTTCCACAACGATTCGACAAACATGTCCACTCCCAGCACGAACCTCTCGGTCAGTCTGGTCAGGAACTGCAGAAACAAGAGAACAGTCACTACACCGACTGGGACAGCGCCCCCGTCTCCTGGTCCAGCTAGGCCCGGTGGCTGACACGTCAACAGGAAAACAGAGTCTGCGGGGAGCCCGGGCCCCGTCATGAGCTCGGCTGGCTGGGAGCTGGGAGGTCCCGGCAAAGCGGGTTCGCTCCACTTCTGATTTCTCCAAGAGCCCCCCTGCTCACGACAAGGTCAAGGTCTCTGCTTTTCTCCACCTGATTTCCCATTTTTAAACACTGGGAGTTTCCACCCCCAACCCATTTCTCCTGGAGTGTGGGTGCCGGGGACGAGGAACGAGGACGTGACCTGTATCCCATCTCCCGGGCACGTGGAAACGCTAGAGCCCTGCGCCCCACCCGGCTGTAGGGCCCTGGGCCGTCGGAGGGCTCCGAGGGCTCTCCGGGTGGTTCCGGAGGACTATGAGTAGGCGGTACAGCCTCGTTCGCCTATTCTTCTGGAATAAGTAATACTCTGCACACATGGTGTAAAACTCAGAGCTGCAAATGGGAGTTCAGTGAAAGTGAGGCTCTCATCTCACTCCCCACAATGCAGACCTCCGCCCGGAGGCACCTGTTGTCACCACTCGCTTCTGTGGCCTCCCTCAGAGGCGCCCGGTGAGTGACGGCAGACTCTCTTCCCACCAGCGAACGTGCCTGGTTTTGCGGTTTTTCTCCTGGGACGCTCTGTCTTGGTGATTACTCAACCTCAGCCCGTACGGAGCTGCCCCATTCTCCGTAAAGAGGTTTAAGCAATCCCCTCCCGCTGGACGCCTCGGTTGTTCCCACCTGTGCTATTACAGCCCACGGGAGTGACGAGCGGAGCCGGGTACCTACGTGCACTTTGACTCACTTGCAGGCAATCAATGCCTCGGAGTGAACTGGCTGCGGCATTTGGAATCAGACTTTGTGGTTGGATTGCTGCCCCAGGACAGAGGGGAAGAGCAGGGTTGAATGAACAGCCCGGAGAAAGGGGACTCAAATAACCTCCACCCTAGTTCTGTGGCTTGGCCGAGAGCGTGTGCAGCTGGGAGTCTAAGTGCCTGGGTTCAAATCCCAGCTCTGCATCTTCCTGCTGGCTACGCAGCCGTGTGTGCATGTGCACACGTGTGCACGTGTGTGTGTGATACACAGGCATCCACACACAATACACAGCAGAGCTCCAGCTAAGAGATAAGTGCACTTTACTAACCCATCTGGTTTTCTGAGCAGTAAGGGCGACGTTCACGGGAAGTGCCTTGAACACCCGGTAAATGGTCACAAGTCCTACCGACATTGCATATTCTCACAGAGCACTGACCCCAACGTGTCCTGCAAGGAGTCCTCCTTCTATCCGTCGGTCACTGCCCTAATGGGGTTTGTATGTGTAAGGACCGTGTGGCCATCAGCTGCTGGGCGGGCGAACAGAGCCTGGTCTATCCTGACGATGGGATATTATTTGGCCATAAAATGGAAGGAAGTACTGAAGCATGCTTCCTCGTCAGCGAACCTTGAAAACGTGATGCTCAGGGAATGGAGCCCCTGAGTTCAAGCCCCTCATGGGGTGTGGAGTCTACTTAAAAAATAAAAACAAAAAACAAAAAAACATATACACACAAAGATGGAAAGACTGTGTGAGCGCCAGAAGGAAGCACACTGTTGCAGAAAAGAGAGGGCAGCTGCCCGTCTTGGTGGAGGAGGGAGGTGGCGGGACACATCTGGACCCAGGTAGAAGGCCCATTGGCAATGGCCTAATTAAAACTCCTTTTTTAGGGGCACCTGGGTGGCGCAGTTGGTTAAGCATCGAACTCTGGATTTCAACTCAGGTCATGATCTCGGGGTTGTGCAACTGAGCCCAGCGTTGGGCTCTATGTTCAGCGGGGACTCAGCCTGGGATTCTCTCTCTCCCTCTCCCTCTGTCCACTCCCCCCTCTTTCTAAAAAACAAAACAAAACAGAACACAAAACAAACAAAAAACCAAAAAACGCTCCTTTAAAAAAAAAAAAAGAGCTTTACTGGCATATGATTTACTTACCACTAAGTCCATGTCTTCAAACTGTCCACTTGGGTGGTCTTTAGAAAAGTCATGAAGTCATGAAGTCATACAACCGTCACCATAATCTAATTTTAGAACCCGGTCATCAGGGCGCCTGGGTGGCTCAGTGGGTTAATGCCTCTGCTTTCGGCTCAGGTCATGATCTCAGTGTCCTGGGATCGAGGCCCGCATCAGGCTCCCTGCTCAGTGGNCCTCCAAGGAAAACCCCCCCATCCCTCCACCCCAACCTAGGCAACCGCTAATCTGTCTCTACGGATTTGCCTTTCCTAGACTTTCCATACACACAGAATCGTACGACACGTGACCTTTTGTGTCCGGCTTCGTTCACTCATAATGACATTTCCCATGTTGTACCAGGGATCAGGAGTTCATTCCTTCTTATGGCCCCATAGCGTTCCACTTTACAGATATGCCCTGTTTTGCTCATCCTGTCGCATATCGTACATGTTGGTCTGGAATTCGGTAGTAGTTTTTTTTTACAATTTGTTCACATGGAGGAAAAAGGAAAGGCTTTCTAGAAGAGGCAACTGGGCCTTTGAGATGGCACCAGCTCCCCCAGACAGGCTGTGAGGAATGAGCTGTTTTGGAAGGAAGAGGCACCAGTGCTCATGCTGCTGAAACCCTGTGCCTCAGTGTTGTCAGCCGTCAAATGGGGCCAAGACAGGATTGGACACTGAAACCTGGAAAGGCCTCTGCACGGGGCCGGCACGCACCAGGTACCCAGGGGTTGGAGCAGCTAAGGATGGTCCTGTCACAACGCCAAGCCACGCGGGTCTCCGGGTAGGTGCCTGCAGTCCTGCCATCCTTGGGAAATCCTCAGGCCCAAGCAGGACTGGCATCACTCAGACGGAACAACAGGTCCATCCTGAAAACTGGACAGGGCAGGAGAGGTGGAAAGCAGGGAAGGGCCCACCCTTGGCCTTCTAACCACGCACCAGGCAAACCAGTTCTCTGCCCTGTGGGCACACTGTTGCTTCAGCTACTGCTCCCGAGATGTAACACCTTGGCCCACTTCACCTGGCGAAGACACGGGAGCCCTGAGGGGGATGAACTGCGTTCTCCCCAAATTCCTACCTTGAACCCCAACCCCTAGGACTTCAGGATGTGACTGGAGTTAAAGGTAGAATCTTCAGAGAGGTAAGTAAAGTAAAACCAGGTCTCTAGGGTGGGCCCTAACCCAATGGGACCTGTGTCCTTCTAAGAAGAGGCGATCAGAACACAGATGCGCACGAAGGGACGGTCACGTGACAACACGTGTGCACACCAGAGAGAGAGAGAGACCTCGGAAGAAACAACCCTGCCTGCACCGTGGTCTCGGATTTCTAGTAAATTCCTACCGTTGGAGCTGTGCAGGGTGGCCCTGTCCGGGCAGCTCTGAGCCACCGCAGCCCAGAGCCTGGAGCAGGACACCTGCCCAGTGCAGACGCGGACTCGCCCCAGGACAGAAGCCACAGAAGCCGCAGGGGACACAAAAAGCAGTGAGAGAGGGAAGAGCCCTTCAAACGAAGGCAGCTTGAACCTGGCTAAGAGTCTGTGCCCTTGACGTGTCTTCTGCCTCAAACCCACACGAGAACATTGGACCCATCACAGCGGACAGGTGTCCTACAGAATCCCTGATCCGGGCCCTGCACACTGCCCGGGGTGGGGGGGGGAGAGGCCGAGAGTGCGCCCCAGCTCGAGGACAGCTCGATCCAGTGTGCTGTCCTGCGTGGGATCCTCGGACACGAAGGGACATTGGGTAAAAAACAAGGACATTGAAAGAAAGCATGGACTCTGAGCTACCAATAATCTATCAATACTGGTTCGTTCATATAACAAATGTGCTGTAAGAATGTAGGACGTTCACAGCAGGGGAACTGGCTGCAGGGTATGAGGGGATTCTGTGCCACCCTTTCAATTTTTCTTTTTTTTTCCTCAAGATTTTATTTATTTGACAGAGAGAGATCACACGTAGGCAGAGAGGCAGGCAGAGGGAGAGGAGGAAGCAGGCTCCCCGCTGAGCAGGGAGCCCGATGTGGGGCTCGATCCCAGGACCCTGAGATCACGACCTGAGCCGAAGGCAGAGGCTTTAACCCACTGAGCCACCCAGGCGCCCTTTTCAATTTTTCTACAATTCTAAAACTGTTCTAAAAAAATAAGGATATATCTATTTTTAAAGATTTTTTAAAAAGTCATATGTACGGCCAAGGTGGGGCTTGAACTTACAACCCTGAGATCAAGAGTCCCGAGGTCCGCTGACTCAGCCAGCCAGGCACCCCTTAAAGTAAAGATATTTTTTTTAAAGGGAGACTTAACAGACACATTGGTTAAACGCAGGGCAAACTATGGATCCCAATGCAAAGGAAGCAGTTTGGTCGGGAGGCCTTTCGAATTGGTTGGAAAAACTGGAAAACAGACTGGGGTCAGTCACTACAGAATATGGCCATGACCTGTGTGTTTTGTGGTCGTGTTTTGTTTGTTTGTTCAAGTTACAGACTAAAGTATTCTCAGGTTAACTAATCTGACTTGGATTGGCTTTAAAATACTATTGCAAGTTGGGTGTGTGGGTGGCTCAGTCGGCTAAGTGTCTGCCTTCAGCCCAGGTCATGATCTGGGGGTCCTGGGATCAAGCCCCACATCGGGCTCCCCGCGGAGCAGGGAGCCTGTTCCTCCCTCTCCCCCTGTGCCTTCCCCATCTTGTGCTCTCACTCATTCATTCCTTCTCTCAAATAAACGGTTGACAGACAGAAGTCGTGGGTGATGGGTGCAGGGTTCATTACAAGATCCTCTCTCCCTCCATGACGGTTGCACAACGTTCAGGATGAAAAGTTACAACAGGGGAGACTCAGGTGAACAGACTAGGGAGGCCCGCGGCTGTCCCCGTGGGAGGGACACAGTTACTCAAGCCAGGGTTTCCTTATCCCTCTTGCACTGGAGAGGCCTGGACACCCACCTCCGGACGGCGTCCTGCATCCAGTCTCGCCAACCTCCCATCACCCTCTGGCTCGTGCAAACTGGCTCCAGGGAAAATCAGCAACAGTGTCTTGATGAGCAAGTCAGGGAAGGGGGGAAGTTTCTACTGTTCCGAGTTGGCCCGAACACGTGAAGAACACACCAACTGCAAAGATTGCATGTACGGAAAATTCGCAGGACGTACGTACGGGACAGACGCAGAGCTCACGAATGGATCACAAAGGGGAAAGGCACCCTGACGTACCTCCAAGGCAAGCACACAGACCCCTTCAGCAGAATTCTTGCCATTTATGTACGTATGCCCTCATCTAAGTGCGAGGGAAGGATCAGACAACACACCCCACGGGGACATTTTAAGAAACAACTGGTCTGGGGGCGCCTGGCTGGCTCAGTCAGTGGGGTGTGCGACTCTTGATCTTGGGGTTGTGAGTTCAAGCCTCATGTTGGGGGTAGAGACTACTTAAAAATAAATCTTAAAAAAAGGAAGGAAGGAAGGAAGAAAACAGTGGTTTCTCAAGACCACGGTGAGATACCATTTCAGCCTCACTCTGAAGGTTCTAATCAAAAAGGCAGTGACAAAGGGGTTTGCAAGAATGTAGAGGAATGGGCTGAGACACCTGGGTGGCTCAGTGGGTTAAGCAACTGCCTTCAGCTCAGGTCATGATCTCAGGGTCCTGGGATCGAGTCCCGCATCGGGCTCCTTGCTCAGCAGGGAGCCTGCTTCTCTCTCTGCCTCTGCCTGCCGCTCTGCCCGCTTGTGCTCTCTCCCTCTCTCTCTGACAAATAAATAAAAATAAAAATTAAAAAATCTAAAACAAAACAAAACCAAAAAAAAAGAATGTAGAGAAATGGGGATCTCATACGCTGCTGGTGGGAATCCAAAATGGTGCGTCTGTACCGTGATTCCTTGAAATGTCAGTCACCACATGACCCAGCAGTTCCACACCTACGTGTACACCCCAAATGCTGAAAACATATGTTCCCATAAAAACCTGTACATGGGGCCACCCGGGTGACTCCGTCAGTTCAGCGTCTGCCTGTGGCCCGGGTCACGCTCCCAGGGTCCCGGGATCAAGCTTCGCATCGGGCCCCCTGCTTCTCCCTCTTCCTCTACCTGTTCTTCCCCCTGCCTGTGAGCTGTCTCTCCCTCTCTTTAAAATAAAAAATAAAGGGCGCCCGGGTGGCTCAGTGGGTTGAAGCCTCTGCCTTTGGCTCAGGTCGTGATCTCAAGGTCCTGGAATAGAGCCCCGCATCAGGCTCCCTGCTCAGCGGGGAGCCTGCTTCCTCCTCTCTCTCTGCCTGCCTCTCTGCCTGCTTGTGATCTGATCGCTCTCTCTCTGTGTCAAATAAACAAATAAAATCTTTTAAAAAGTAAATAAAATAAAAAACTCGTACGTGAATGTTTACAGTACCATTAATCATAGTAGCCAAAAAAGTGGAAACAACCCAATATCCATCATCGGATGAATAAATAAAAAGTCACAAGAAGGGATGCGGATCTCACACAGGCCCCACCGTGGATGAATCTTGAAGGCAGCCAGTGACACTGTGTGATTCCCTTTGTGTGAAACATCCGGAATAGGCAAGTCTATGGAACCAGAACGCAGATGACGGGTCATCTAGGGATGGGGGGAGGGGAATGATGGCTAATGAGAGCAGGGTTTCTTTCTGGGGTGAAGAGGATGTTCTGAAATTGATTGTGGTAATGGACAGAGAGCTCTTTGAATATACTCAAAACCACTGAGCTTTCCGCGACCGGCTGAAGTGTATGGTATCTGAATTATAGCTCCACAGAGCTGTTATCAAAACAAGGGGGGGGGAAGGCAATTGGTCTGTGCTATTCAAAAATATCAACGTCCGAAAAGCTCTCCACACCCCTCCAAAAAAGTGAGGGAACTTTGACAAACTAAAGGACACTAAGGTGACCTGAAAACTAAATGCAGAGAACGATGCCTGATTATGCATTAGATTTTTTTTTTTTGGAAAGCTGTAAAGGAAATGTAACTGTAGACTGCATATGATGAGTTTTTATTGTACTAAATGTAAGGTTTTATTTGGGAGGGGGGCTCTGTAGGAGAAAGCGCCATGATGCCTGCAACTCACTTTCAAATGTTTCTGCAAAGAAAAGACCATGCCTGTGTGTGTGCATGGGAGTGTGTAGGCGTGCGTGCATGTGTGTGCGTGTGTGTGCATGTGTGGTGTGTGCAAAGGAAAAGAGAAAAACAAGTTTGGGGGAAAAGTGAACCATCGGTGGGCCAGGTAAGGAGTTTCCAGCTGTTCCTTATTCTTGCAAAGGCTTGGTCCATCAAAATTTTTCCAAAATAACAAGTTAGAGGAAACATTTTGATTGTGGTGACGTTTTCACGGACATACGTCAAAATGTATCAACTTGTCCACTTTTGGACACTTTCACCCCACTTTAGATAGGTGCAGTCTCTTGGCGTGTAATGTCAGTAACATCTCTGTAAAGTTGCTCCATGTGGTGGGGGAAAAAAGACTGGAAAGTGTCAGTTATTTTGCTCAAAATACTTTCTTGCACACAGCTAACAAAGCAAAACCTCTCAAAAAACAAAAACAGAAGACCAGCAGCTCAAGAGAAAAATTACAAAGAATCAAAAGGCAGTTTCCAGAAAAGGCCAATGGACTTCGAATAAGTGAAAAGACCATCTATCTCAAACATAATAAAACCAAAAATTTAATGACACGCTTCGCTGGAGAAGGTTTGGAAGCCAGCCTTCCTATATTTGGTTGGAGAGGAAACTTGTCATTCTTTGGAAAACAATCCAGCAATCTCTCTCAGTGTATACGGGGCCCCTGGGTGGCTCAGTCGGTTAAGAGTCTGCCTGCAGGTCAGGTCATGATCCCAGGGTCCTGGGATTGAGCCCTGCATCAGGCTCCCTGCTCAGTGGGGAGTCTGTTTCTCCTTTTCCCCCTTCTTGTGCTTTCTATTTCTTTTTTTCTTTTTTTAAGATTTTATTTATTTATTTGACACAGAGAGAGCGATCAAATCACAAGCAGGCAGAGAGGCAGGCAGAGAGATAGGAGGAAGCAGGGAGCTGAGCAGGGAGCCCGATGCAGGCCTCGATCACAGGACCCTGAGATCATGACCTGAGTCGAAGGCAGAGGCTTTAACCCACTGAGCCACCCAGGCGCCCTGTGCTCTCTATTTCAAATAAATAAAATATATATATATTTTAAAAAGTCTGTATGGAATTGAACTGGGTGTAAAGACAAAACTAATTTATGTTGTCAAAGTCAGGAGAATGGTTGTCTTGGGTTGGGGGTGTGGAGAGCCTGGGAAAATCCATTTCTAGACCCGACTGCTGGTGGCATGGGTGTGTTCAGGATACAACGATTCACTGTGCTTTACACTTTTCATGCAGAAAAGTACGCGGACTTGGATTCAATTTAAAAATTTGTAAATGTACTGACCCTTTGAGTCAGGAGTCCCATTTGTACCCATCTGCAGATGAACTTGTCTGTGCACACACAACACTCTCCATTCGCAAACCTTCACTGCAGCTAGGTTTGGAGGGGCAAAAGACGGGAAGCTAACAAACTGCTGACTATTAGGGGTGGGTTAAATTATGGTATATCCTGAATGACAGTTTGCTTTTGGCAGCCCTCTAAAAAGAAGGCATTAAAGCTTTATGTACCAATAAGATGTGGTCTCCAAAATTTATTAATTGAAAAAGAAGAGGGGCGCCTGGTGGTTCAGTGGGTTAAAACCTCTGCCTTCGGCTCAGGTCATGATCTCAGGGTCCTGGGATCGAGCCCCACATTGGGCTCCCTGCTTGGCAGGGAGCCTGCTGCCTCCTCTCTCTGCCTGCCTCTCTGCCTGCTTGNTCTGTGTCAAATAAATAAATAAAATCTTAAAAAAAAAAAAAAAGAGGGGTGCCTGGGTGGCTCGGTTGGTGAAGCGATAGCCTTCGGCTTAGGTCATGATCCTGGAGTCCTAGGATAGAGTCCCTCATCGGGCTCCCTGCTCAGTGGGGAGTCTGCTTCTCCCTCTGACCCTCCCCCCTCTCGTGCTCTCTCTCTCTCATTCTCTCTCTTTCAAATAAATAAATAAAATCTTTAAAAAAACTAAAAAAGCAGAGGAAGGAAGAGGAGGAAGAGAGGAGGAGATAGAGGAAGAGGAGGAAGAAGAAGAGTGGAACAGCATGCATAATGAAAAACAAACAGAAAACTCATGAAAAGGCAGGATCTATCTGTATTCAGAATATCCGGCTGCTCTGGATCTCCAAGGAGAATGGAGATGTGGTCAGAGGTGGCGAGCAGATTTCATTTTTTTAACTTTTGAACTATTTGAAATGGCATTCCATGCAACAGTGACCTTATTAAAAAAAAAAAAACCAACTATAAATGTTAAGCTTCTTAAAAGAAAAAACAACAACCAAAAAGCAAAGGAGTAAGAAAAAAACCACCAGCACTCAGCTTAGCATTCAGATGTTCCCACCACGTGGGTCCAGCTATAATTTTTTCCTGTGCTCCCCAAGATCCACACCCCACTGCAGCCAACCTGTGAACTGTGCCTCAACCTTGTCCCAGCCCTTTCCCTCCCTGCCAACCCATCCTCCCAGACCCAACTCATTGCCCCTTCCTCCACTCCCTGCCGGATGCCTCCAGGCTCGGCCCCTGACCCCTTCCTCCTGGCTCCCCACAAGGCCTCTCTTGCATCACTGTGGAGCCTGTTTTGTTAAACTAGGTCCTGCCTGATGTGGCTGTTTCCCCCTGCCCCTTACTCAGTCTGTCACAGCCCTACAACCAGCCCTCCCTTGTCCTTGTAACCAAACCCATTCCCACCGCAGGGCCTTTGTTCATGTGGTTCCCATTGCCTGGCCTGCTCTGTCCCTCTACCTCTGTCTCATTCAACTTACTTCCCTGGACACTCTATTCCACTTATTTCCAATTCTGCAAAGGTTACAAGCGTGGGCATTCCCAGTCCTCTCCCACTGATTAGTTGGACTGGGGGGGGGGGCAAGAGATTCAACATTTCCATGCCTTGCTGTCCTCATGTATAAAACAGAGAAGGTCATAACAGAACCTCTCTCTTAGAACAGTGCAGATACATACTAAGCTTAAACAAAGATTCTTCTTCATTAGGATTACATCATCTTCCCTTATTTCTGTAACAGCACTTAACCACTCTGAAATAATCTTGTTTTATGGATCTGACTTATCTATTGCCTGTCCCATGAAAGATCCACGGGAGGGGCCATTCCGTCTGGCTTGCGCTCATATAGTAGGTGCTTAAGAAATTTTTAAAAATTGTTGTAAAATACACATCTCATAAAATGAACCATTTTAAAGTGTAAAATTCAGGGGCATTTAGTACACTCACACTGTTGTGCAACTGTGATCTCTACCTAGTTCCAGAACATTTTCATTGCCCCAAAAAGGAACCTCCCAATATCATTTCATCAGTCCCCCGCCCTAGCAACCGTTTTTATCTACTTTCAGTTTCTATGGATTTGCCTGTTGTGGATATTTCATACAAAGGGAATCATACAACACGTGGCCTTTGGTGTCTGACTTGTTTCCTTCGTTTTTCAAGTTTCATCTAAGTGCTTTATTCCTTTTTATGGCTGGATAATATTCCTTGCTTACATAGACCACAATTTGTCCATTATCAGCTGATAAACATTTGGGTTGTTTCCACTTTTTGGCTGATGTGCAAAGCACTGCTATGAACACTCACGTACAAGCTGCTTAATAGTTTTTAAAAAATAAATGAGTTGATCGCTCTCCCACCAGATGAACCCGCTTCCTATAAATATCTTCTACCACTTACTAAATGCTTATTCAGTACCTTGTATTGCACGACCTGGCTAATCGCATTCAACCCTCTAGTTCGTCTCTGTACAAATGGGACAGAGAGGTCAAGCACCTGGCCCAAGATCACAGAGCTAGGGATTCCAAGCCACGTCTGTTGGACAGCAAGGCCCATGCTCCAAACCAGAACATCACGGGTTTATTTTAGACACGGCCCAGATTAGGATATGGGGTGTGTCTTTAAACACCCTCAAACTTTACAACCCACCAAGCCGGTCTGGCTCCAATTAGTAACCCCAGACATGCTGAAAATTACAGTTGCCAGCAAACCCAGTTTCTGTTTAATTAAGAGTAACCAAACAGTCTCCCCCAAGCCAGACCAGTCTGGGCTACATGCAACAGGAAATGTCAGGTCAGCCTCATTCTAGACGCTGCTTTGATGGGGGGAACCAGAAAGGGTCACGAGGCAGGAAGACCTGGGAAGGTACCAGTGCGACTCCAGGCCCACTCTGCCTGGGTTCAATTCCCGGCTCTGCCACTTGCTTTGACTTGAAGCCACACATATCCCCACTCTGTGCCTCAGTTTCCCTACCTATAAAGTGAACACGTTAACAGTACCTACTCATAGGATTATTCTAAGAATTGAGTTACCCTATCTACAAAAGCAGTCAGCACATTTCAAGCAAATAACACATTTGTATTATCCCTGTTGAAGGCACAAACCCTGGTTTACCCCAGAAAGAATTCTGACGTTGAGATTCCCAGGTTCTTTGCCAGAAGAGAGCTGTCTTATTGATCCCAACCCAGACGTTAGGTCCTGACATACCATTGTGTATTTCATGCCCGTGGTACTTAAGAGTCTCACCAGGACCAATCCCCTGAAATGAACCCTGCCTGTGCCTCCACCGGCACAAGCCCGACGTTCAAAATTTTTGCTCCAAAACAAAAGATTTTTTCTTCAAATCATTCAAGAACAACGGCACCTTGCTCACACCCTTTATGCCCAGGCAGACAGGCTGAAAATCTTTTTGCTCTCAGGCGTTGGGTCATGCCCCCCACAAAGCGATCTTCTCCCGAAGAGCGCACCACGCCCACAGGAGTGTCTGCACACCCACAGGGGAGGGCGGCCAGAAGTCACAGTTTGCCTACGAAACTAATCTTCTCATTTCGCCTAATAAGAATATCCAGCCAATCTGATTTGGGTTTTAATTTTTCCCGCCTGCATCTCAAGCACCAGAAAACTTTTTTTTTCACCCCGAAAGTCCTTCCACTAAGGCTAACGCAATGTGGATTTGCACCTTGGCAAGAGGGAGCTGATAACTGACTCTGCCATTACTCTGGGCCAGGGAGGCCACCAGCGATCCATAATTTCCTGCTCATAATGCAGGGGATATTATAATTAGCTCCTTTTAAAGGATAAAGAAACCGAGGCTCAAAGAAATGAAGCCACTTGCGCAAGGCCAGCCAGCCGACAAGAGGTAGAGCCAGAACTCGAGTTCCCGAACCCCAGGGCGAGCTTAGAGCAAAGAAGTTAACAGGAGGAACAGCAAGGGGTGCGCTCAGGGAACCACATGACCGCATGCAACCGTCCCTCATTCACTTCCCCCTTCTCAGGGGACTTGCCCCAAGTGAAAGCGGTCCCATCACGCTCCAGAGGGCAGAGCAGGGCGTGGGGAGAAGTTCCCGCGCTCCTCCTGGGCGCTCAGCACACAGGGCCTGCAGGCTGCTAAAGGCTCCAGAGTAAAAATGCTCCAAGTCAAGGGGCAGCACATAGTAGGAGCTCGGGAGGGTGACTGGGCCAGGTTGCCAAAGCAACACGGCAGCCCGCACTACTCCCCTTTCTTTTCTCGTAAAGTTAAAAAAAGAGAGAAAAAAAGAAAAAGAAAGAATAGGGCTTAAATGTCTTCAAAGCATTAGGAGGAGGGCCTAAGGTGCTCGAGGGAAGTGGGTCGGCGCGAGGCCGGCAGAAAGGCGGGGTTGCTGGGAGAGGGCAGGGCGCCCCCTGGGCACCCCGCGCGGCGCCTGGCTCATAGTAGGTGCTCATTCAAACGCGCTGAATGAATGAATGAGAGGCGCGGCCGCCGTCCGCGCAGCCCAGGGGCCGCCTGGGCCGCACGGCGCTGGCGGGCAAGGTCCAAGGAGAAGCGCGGGGCGCCGAGCACAGGGCGCCGGAGGCCCCGCACCCCCGCCGCGCACGGGCACCGCTCGCCGGTCCCCACCACGGC
>LNAC01000056.1:4245884-4283304 GCA_002007465.1 Ailurus styani | reverse complement strand
GAGGCTGCCTTGCCTCCCCGCCCCCCACCCCCGCCGAGTTGGGGGTGGGGGGGCTTACCCTTTTATTTAAAAAATGCTAATTGTGATTTTTAACTTTTCGGTAAAAAGCGGCCCGTGTCCGTAAAACTTGCAACGGCCTCAGCAAGGATAATGACCGCAATTGATTGGAGAACCAGATCCAAACGTGCCCCTGAGTTTATCACGATCCCCAATCCTTGGCCACCGTTGGCGATCAAGGCCCCAGCTCACCCATTCGTGCATTCTGAGATTTTGAAATAAAGGGAGGCAGCGAGCGGAGAGCCCTCCTGCCCTTCATGCACGAACTGCAATTCAGCATCACAGAACAGGTGAGGAGGGAGCTTTCTGGAGATTAAGTCCAGCTGGTTCAAGAGGAGGGCGCGAGAGAGAAGATCGTGTGGCACCCCGTTAGTGAAATGATGGGTACCGCAAGAGACTGAAACCAAAGGGACTGGTCGGCGCGGAACTTGAAAAGGGAGAGGCCACGCCGTCCTGAACTGTGACCTTGGCGCGCCCGACCCTCGTAGCGGGAGGTTACCTGCGCCACTTAGGGTGGATTCTTGCCAAAACACTGTGAACCCTCACCCCATCTGGCCTCTACATCTAACCAACAGGTTACAGGAAATATGGGGGATGGAGGAGAAAATGAGAAGAAGCCTTCAGTCAAATCCAGAATGTGGAGCATTCTGCAGGGCAAACGACCCCCTTTCCTCAATAAGTAAATGGTATAAAAAGATGATGGATTTTAAAGGGCTGAAGAGCCATCATTAACCAAATGCAACACAAGGGCCTAAAGCAAACTGTGTCCAACCAGCCATTATTTTTGAGACAGACAGGAAAATAAAACTTAACCTTTGCCAAGTCAAAGAGTGAAAAATTGTATCTTACTTTTGAACTTACCCTTTCTCTGGATTCCTGGTGAAGTTTTTGTATATTTATTGGCCACATACTTTAAGTTCTTATTTTTTAAGAAACTTTAAGTTCTTATTTTTTAAGAAAACTTTTTTGCTGAAGTATAGAGGACAAACAGAAAAATACCCAAATCATAAGGGGCTTTTTTATGAATTTAAACAAACAACACATGAGGTAACCAGCACCCAGACCATTACCAGCTTCCCGGGAGAGCTCCCTTTGCCCTCTTCCACTCACTAGTTCACCTCCAAAATTTAGGGAATTTATTTTGCCTGTTTTTGAACTTGATGTATATGGGTTCACACAGTATGCTCTTCTGTGATTGGTTTCCTTTTTCAACATATTTGTGAGAGCCATGTTGTGCATAGGTCTTTTTCATTATATTTTCTGGAAATAATCCTGTGGAATTTAATATTTTAGAAAACACAGGAGAATGTATTATTACCTACTTAATTTTAAAATGGACACGCTTTTTATTTATTTAAAGATTTTTAAGGGAAAAATAGCAGACCACAATCATCCTAAGCTATAAAACTCACAAAACCAGAGGTTTGATAGGCTAATTATGCTTTTTCCGCCAAAATCCATTTAAATTATAACTTTATAAATATGTTCACACATACACTACCTACCTACATCCCCTCATGCACCACCTGTGTGTATCTGTCGATTTGTTTTTGCTTTTCTTTTTGGGGTCAGGAGGGAAGCTTATGCAATCAGGCTCTTCATTCACTCATTCATTCATTCATTCATTCATTCATTCATTCATTCCTACGTTCAATAACTTAACTGCTTATCTGCTCTGCAGCTGGATCTCGTTCTAGGTTCCTTTTAAAATTCCAAAATAAATCCTAAGGCCTTCACCATTTTTGGGGGGTGAGTATACTTTAAATATCGGCCCTTAACAAATTAATGATTTTAACAGAAAAAAATGCTGCCAATATAACTGTTCTATATACAAGATAATTGCAGGATCCAGAAAATACATTATTTCCGAGCTCGCTGCAGACAGTGGGATGGGGTAATGAGATTTTAAAGCCGCCTAATGGATGCTTTCTTCTCTTAGTGCTTCTGTCCCTGTAACAGAAACATTTGTGCCTTTTTAATACACAACTAATTATGTCTTTTACAGGAATATCAGAAAGTGCAAGTGAACATAAAACAAGAGGGACGAAGTGTGCAGTGGGGGCGGGCTTCTATTTTAAAGGGTGACAAAACAGTCCCACTCCCAAGTAACCAAATTAGTATTAGCAGATAATTCAGATTTAGAGACTCAGCCACACCACGTGCTAACCGGTTACTCAGGGCTTAAACTCAGGCCTCTCCTGCGACCTCCGCCTTCGCTCCCGCCTCTAAGTCGGCCCCGCCCCGCCTTTCCGCAGGCCCCGCCCCCAGGCCCGTCCCCCTGGCTCCCGTTATCTTCAGCTCTCGCGAGAACGCAGCCCGGAAGTCTCGCGTCCTGAAGCTGCGGTCTGGGAGCGCACGAGGGCTGGGCCTCGCGGCTGCTGCGGTCTCCCCTGAACCCGGTACTGGGAGCTATGGGGAAGCTGCGCCGGCGCTACAACGTCAGGGGGCGCCTGCAGGCGACCCCCGGCCCCTCGAAGGGCCCCCCGGAGCCGCCCCCCGTGCGCCTGGAACTAGAGGGTAAGGCGTCGGGGCCGGGGGCCGGGCCCGGGCTGGCCTGCGTCCTGCCTCCGCGACTCTGGGGCGGGGGGCCCGGGAGGAACCCCCTCTCCGAGGATCCAAAGAGGGGGACACACTGACAGTCTGGTGGTAACGGTGAATCTGGGACAGTCCCGAGGCTTTTTCCCCTGTGGAGTCCCGCACTCGTTTGTAAAGTTTTATTTAAGTCGTCTCCACGCCCCACGTGGGGCTCGAACCCCGAGATCAAGAGTCCCCGCCCTTCCGACTGAGCCAGCCAGCAGTCCCCAGCCCTAGTTTAGTAGCATGGGGAATGTGGGCAAAAAATAAAGTGATCCCGTCTGTTTCTCTGGCTTTTATGGAATCTCCCTGCCAGCGACCCCTGAATAAGTTTTTTTAGCCCAGACGTTTCTGCTCAGCTCCAGGCTGCTGGACGCTTCTGCTCAGATTCCTCACTGTTGGTGGGAGCGCCCACTGTGTGCCAGGATCTGTTGTAGGGGATATAACAGAAGAGGAGTTTTTTTGTTTGTTTAGTGTCTGCCCTGCTGAGCTTAGATGCTTGTGGGAGGAGACAGAGCCTCTCCTACACTTGGCGACACAAAGACAGAGGAGCTAGTGGGAGTCCGACGCTGCCCACTGGGAACACTGGAGAGGGAGCTGCAGCCTTACATGGCAGGCAGACCAGCTGCTCCCCAAAGGGCTGCAGCAGGTTGAGCTGAAGAGTCATATGGTAGCTGAATTGGGGTCTAGATTGGATACTTTCAAACTGTGACATTGCAAAGTAGATAGGGCACACACTCAGCGTTTAGTGCCCTGCAGAGGCTGCAGAGAATGTTGTAGTAGTATTATGGAAACAGCTTTGACCTCACGTCCGCTGAAAGCAGGACCTCCTTCTGAGGGGAGCACTGTTGCAGCATGCGCCCTCCCTACGGGCATCCCGCTCCCTGTCCCCTGACCGCTAGGACGGAGGTGCCCTGGCTCACCGCGGAGTCTGGCGCGTGGTGGGCGCTGGGCAGACGAGTTGCAGGAACAGTGACGGGCCTGTACCCCCATTCCTGGGTGGGCATTCAGGGGGGCTCACACATGGTGCAGGGGTGCCCATGAGAGGGCATGGAGCCACCCCGGAGAACTTGGCAGTAATGTCAAGCCTGGAGTACCACAAGCCTCTCTGGTCCCTGGTCCCTGGGCCGGGGGTTCAGGCAAGTGTGTCTTTCCAGATAAAGACACGTTGAAAGGAGTCGATGCGAGCAATGCACTTGTTTTGCCGGGAAAGAAGAAAGAGAAGCCCAAAGCTCCTCCCCTGTCAAAGAAGGAGAAGAAGCCCCTGACCAAGAAAGAGCGGAAAATGCTACAGAAAATCTTAGAACAGAAGGAGAAAAAGACCCAGGTACGCCTGTTCTGTCAGTGTCCGCACATGGCTCCCCACACTGGGGAGTCAGGGTCTGTGTCCCCTGACTTGATCTCTGCCACATGAATGTCTGGTCGAACTTTCCAGAATGAGGGACATCCTCTGTGTCTGCACAGTTCCATATAGTAGTCACTGGGCCGTGTGGCTAGCATGGTTAAGGAATGGAATTTTTTCTGTGATTTAATTTTAATTTAAATTCTAATGGCCTCTGTGGCTAGCAGACCCCACCCCTGGGAAGCTCCAGAGCCTTCAGACCCTCCAGGAGCCCGCTGCTGAGTCTGTGTCAGCCTGGACGCGCCCAGGTTTGTTGAGGCCGGATGTCTGTTAACTGGGCAGTCAGCCCGCCAGCATGCTCATCTTTCTTTGTCCTAATCATTTTGTGTCACTTGTTTTTTAACTTTAGCCTGGAGAATTTTCAACCTTTCTCCCGTCATACTTTTTTTTAAGGAACACATTTTGTAATGGGAAATTCATACATCTACATCATACATCTAGGAGAACCTAGAACTCATGTGTACCTGTCGCCAGCACCAGCAGCTGTCAACCCATGGTCCCCCCGGGTAGCAGAAATCTCTATCTGGGTCCCGGTGTTGCCAAAACAGAGGACCACAACCTGGGTGGCTTACAGCAGAGATGTATTCTGTTGTGGGTCTCGAGACCAGCAGTTTAAAGTCAAGGTCCTTGTGAAGGCTCTCAGGGAGCATCCTTCCTGCCGTCCAGCTCAGGGTGGCCCCAGGCATTCTCGGCCTATGGCCACGTCCCTCCAGTCTTGGCCCCTGTCTTCACATGGCTGTCTCCTCTCTGTGTGTTTTGTAAGGACGCTTGTCTTGGGATTTAGGACCTACCTGAATAGTGCATGATCTCACCTTGAGATCTTTAACATAATTAGATCTGAAGAGACCCTTTCTTCCGAATAAGATCTCATTCTGGGACATGGGCATATCTGGCAGCGGGGGGTGGGGGGCATACAACCCCCCATGCATAACATTTTTCCATATATATTTCCAATTGTATCTCTAAAATAAGGACCATTCAAGGTAACCTCAAGACCATTGGTACACCTAAACTTTTTTTTTTAAGATTTTTTTTTTTTTTTAAAGATTTTTATTTTATTTATTTGACACAGAGAGATCAGATCACAAGTAGGCTGAGAGGCAGGCAGAGAGAGAGAGAGGAGGAAGCAGGCTCCCTGCTGAGCAGAGAGCCCGACGCGGGCCTCGATCCCAGGACCCTGAGATCATGACCTGAGCCGAAGGCAGGGGCTTTAACCCACTGAGCCACCCAGGCGCCCTAAACTTTTTTAAAATATCAAATATCCCGGGGTGCCTGGGTGGCTCAGTCATTAAGCGTCTGCCTTCAGCTCAGGTCAGATCCCTGGGTCCTGGTATCGAGCCCTGCTTTGGGCTCCCTACTCAGTGGGGAGCCTGCTTCTCTCTCTCCCACTCCCCCTGCTTCTGTTCCCTGTCTCGCTGTGTCTCTCTCTGTGAAATAAATAAATAAAATCTTTTAAAAAAAATCAAATATCCCTCCAAAATAATCAAATATCCAGTAAACGGTCGAATTTCCAGTTATTTCATAAATGCTCCCCTTACACCACCTCTTTTGTTTTTCTCCCTTGTCATTTTTTTTTAAGATTTTATTTATTTATTTGACAGAGAGCACAAATAGGCAGAGTGGCAGGGAGAGGGAGAAGCAGGCTCTCTGCCGAGCAGGGAGCCCAATGCAGGACTCGATCCCAGGACCATGGGATCATGACCTGACCATAAGGCAGCGGCTCAACCAACCGAGCCACCCAGGCGCCCTCCCTTATCATTTATTTGTTGAAGGAAATCAGCTTGGTTGTTGTAGAGTTTCCCGGAGTCTGCATTTTTAAAACTTCATCTCTGTGATAAAGTTAAACCTATCCCTTTGCCCTTCCGAATTTCCTGGAAATGGTATTTGGATCCGGGACAATGATGTGCAACCAGGACAGTTTTGCCCTAGAGGACCTCTGGCCACGTCTGGAGACAACCGTCACGTGGCCTACAGCGCACAGAACAGCAGAACATTCTCTGGCCCACAATGCTTGCAGCGCAGAGACGAAGGAACCCCAGTGTGGAGACTTCCTGCGATTCCCATTTGCCTTTCTGTTGAAGTCACCACCCAGGGTCCCCTGTTCACAGCCCTGACGCTCAGCCCCTGGAGCCCTGAGCACAGGGAGGCTCACTTTCCCACAAGGGCGTCCTCTTAAAATCCTGCTCTGTATTGTCCCCCCTGTTCTATACATGGTTTTTCCTTTTATTGATTGCAAAGTACATATTTGGATGCACATATAAAAGTGCACCTACATAATTTCAAGAGTAATAAAACTCAGTCGCTCACCAGGGGAAGGCGGCCAGCGGTCCCTGTCCCCACGTGCTGCTCTCTTGAAGGCAGCGCGGGGACCACTCCCAGCGCAGCAGAGCCTCCCCTCCCTAGGAGACAGCAGGGAGCTCCACGCTGCACACACGGGCCCTCTATTCGGGCTCCCTCGGACGGGCGTCTGTATGGTGGATGATCTCTCCCGACACGCAGTGATGCGGGGACAGCCTGGTTGATCCAGCGCCAGACTCTGTCCCTCGGGGTAGAAAGCCATGCCGGCTCGAGTGGAGGCAGGCCCGCCGCGCAACACTTATAACGTGACCTTTGGGTTAAAAAGACTAGTTGTTCGCAAGGCCAAAATCTGATGTAGAATCTTGCTTCCTTTCTGAAGAGGGTCATCTTGCCTGATGTCTAATGTGCTTGTTTTCTTCCCCAGCGAGCGGAGATGCTGCAGAAATTGAGCCAAGTCCAGGTTTCGGAAGCTGAGCTGCGACTCTTTTACACCACGTCCAAGCTGGGCACGGGGGACCGCATGTACCACAGCAGACAGTGAGTGCTCCGGGGCCCCCCTGCCAGTGCCCCCGATGGGGGTGCTCAGTGTGCACAGCGGCCCTTGAGCTACCATGCCTGCAGCGGACTAGAGGCCCCGAGGCTCCCACGCTCCGGCTGCAGAACGTCTCAGCCCAGCCCTGTTGGGGTTTCCCGCAGCGCCGAGTCCTGCTCTGCAGGCTTTTGGCTTCCGATGCAGACGAGGAGGCTAGCATTTGCTTGCAGGCGGTCAGGGATTACGTTTGGCCTGTCGGCAAGTTTGAGTGGGTTTCTATTGAGTCACGAAGGCGTTCAGGTCTTTTGTCAGTGTGTTGATTCAGGCTCCCGGGGCAGACACCCCACAAACCCTAAAGATGTGCCCTAAAACAGACACCCCGCAAACCCGGTGCCTAAATGAGGGAAATGTATTCTCTTCTGGCGTTGAAGACCAGAACCCTGGCTGTCGGGGTGAGCAGGGTTGGGCCTTTCTGGAAGCTGGCAGATCTGTTCTTGCCTCTCTCCGGCTTCTGGTGGTCCCCAGCAGTGCTGGGCGTTCAGTCCTTGCCGCTGTGACACTGAAATTGGCATGTCTGCTGGCGTGTCTCCATGTCTTCCGCGGTCTTCTCCTGTCTGTGTCTGTCTCTGTTTTCTCTCCTTGTGGGGACACCAGGCATCAGATTTAGGGCCCACCCTGGTCCAGGATGCCCTCTCATTTTATCCAAGTTACATCTACAAAGACCCTGTTTCCAAAAAGGTCACATCCTGAGTCTCTGGACATGAATTCTGGGGAGGCACTGTTTAGCCCAGTACAACCAACATTCACGAAGTAGGAGATGTCACGTTAAAATCCAGGTTCCTACCTGGTCTTGAGCCACGCTAGCTGGCGTTCCCGCAGGGCAGCCGAGCCTTCGACGGAGCCCTCGTTCCCCTCCTGTCCTAGACCCGCTCTCTTCTGCTCTGCTGTCTTACTTTTGGTCTTCTCCCTTAAGCATTGTGCATTTGTGGCTGCTGTGAGTGCAAACTATGTCCCAGGCTTTCCTCTACGCCCTGGGGGTAGAGGGGTGTGCAAGAGTAGAGTAGTAGGTAAGCTTCCCTTAAGAAGCTTACATTCTAATGGTGGGGAGATGGGCAAGAATCAAATGGCTACATCTGTATCTGGTGCTGGCAGGCACTAGGCAGAAAATAAAGCAGGGAAAGGGGGTGTAGAGATGGGAGAGTCTCCCCGTTGGGTGACATTTGGCTCAAGTGAGGGAGAACGTAAACGCAGGGAACAGGGGCAGCAAGTACAAAGGGCCTGGGGTGGGAAAGGGTGTGGCCTTTGAATCCTGACTTCTGTGGGGTATATAGTGACACAGAACTGCGTCGGGTTAACAGGCCCATTGTAGGGCTTTCGTGCCTGGCTTTTGGCTGTCCCGGCAGGAAGTCTGACAAGATCGAAGCCCAGGGGCAGGAGAAGGTCAGCAGCCTCAGTGGGGCCAACCGGAAGCGCTATCACCAGGAGTCGGAGGAGGAGGAGGAGGAGGAGGAGGAGGAGGAATATGAGTCCTCAGCGGAGTCTGAACCGGATGAGGCACCTGCTGCTGAGCCGGTGGAGGCTGGAGCCGGGGCGTTGCCAGCTGCGCCGGAAGCCGGGACTGGGAGCCCAGGGCCCAGGAGCCAAGCCTGTCTGGCCGGGACTACCTTGGCACCTCCAGCAGCAGCCTCCACCCTGGCCCGGCCCCCGGTGAAGCCTGCCGTCTTCATCCCTGTGAACCGTACTCCCGAAATGCAGGTTTGCTGCTCTGGTGTTGGTGATAAGCGCTCAGGCTAGCACGGTGGGGGGCCGAGGATGTGGCGGGGGGCATCCCTGGGGCTTGAGCAGGCCGCATCGCCTCCCGTGCCCCAGCAGCCTCGCCTGGAACGGGAACAACTACCTAGCTGGTGGGGTTGTCATGGAGACCAACGAGCAGGAGCGTGTGCACGTGTCTGGCACAGGGTCAGGGCTGCGGAGGCGGGTGTCAGCTGCTTCTGTCCTCGCCCGGTCACCGTCACCCTTGGCCCTGACCGAGGGTCCTGGCCCAGGTGGCCCCTCAGCAGGGCAAGAGCATGAGCTGTGGAGTCCGTTGAGCTGAAGTGGACATCCGGTTCCACCACTTTCTGGCCCATGCCTGGGCCTCGCTTTCCTCAGCTGCAGAACGGGGCGGGGGCGAGGGGAGCAGGAGGCCTCCACCTCCGAGCCTGAGCGTGTGTTGGGGGCCAGGCCCCAGACGTGCAATCTTCTGTTAGCCCAGCAGAGGACGCGCGGACAGGGACCCCACACTGTTGTGAACAGGGACAGGAGCCACGTCGGAAGGGAGCAGGGGCCATGAAGGGGGAGAACAGGAGGACCTGGGAAGCCGTCTAGGGCAAGTGCTAAGAGCCCAGCGGGAGGTGAGGAGAGGGGCTGTCCACACCTAGAACTGCGGAACTGAGTCCCTGAGGCAGGAGGCCTCCTGGGTCTGAGAGGGGCTGTTTCAGACCACAGGTCGTATTGTGGAAGCCGGGGAGGTGTGACCAGCTCCTTTTTTTTTTTTTTTTTTTAATGGAGAAAAAAAAGAAAATATCAGTGCAGTGTTCTACGTAAGAATAAATATTTTTTATTGAAGCTGGTTTCAGTTGTAGGTACGTTTATGTGCTTGCATATAGTTAGGGCAAGCAGAATGATTTTCTTTTTGAGAGAGTATGTGCAAGCAGGAGTGTGGCAGAGGGGGAGGGAGAGAGAATCTCTTTTTAAAAGATTTTATTTATTTAGAGAGAGCGAGAACACACGGGGAGGGTGGGGGAGGCGGAGAGGGAGAGACCCAAGCAGACTCCCCACTGAGTGCAGAGCCCCACGTGCAGAGCTTGATCTCCGGACCCCAAGATCACGACCTGAGCCGAACCCAAGAGTCAGATACCGAACCATCTGACCCACCTGGGTGCCCCGAGATTTGCTTCTAGGCGAAGTCAGAGCCCAGTGTCATCCGATGGCTGTGGGATTCTGCTTCACCATCATTCAGGGATCTGAGCTCCATCACCAAGTGTCCCTACTGCCCGTCCGGGCTTTGTCCGCTCTATGTCTTTATCCACATACATGCTCCCAAGCCATTTATTGCTTAAGTTTACCTGGTTTTATAATGACATGATGTCATTTTTTCCCCCTGCGTTTTGCTTTTTTGTTAGTTTTATGTTTCTGAGCTTTATTTATGCACCATGATGCATGAGCTGAAGTTCATCTGGGGGTATGTTTTTTTTCTCCCTGCTGTGTAGTGTTCCACTGTGTGAATAGAGCACAGTTCAAGTATTCGTCTCTCCCAAGTAGTCCTTACACATGCAGCATTTTCTCTTGGGCAGTGCTTGCACACGGATAGTCTCAGCTGTCATTGGTCTTGAGATGACCACTGTTTGGTTTTGAAGCAAATAGAAATAGAATAAAAATTTTTTTAAAGATTTTATTTATTTACTTATTTGACAGAGAGACATCACAAGTAGGCAGAGAGGCAGGTAGAGAGAGGAGGAGGTAGGCTCCCCGCTGAGCAGGGAGCCCGAGGTGGGGCTCGATCCCAGGACCCTGAGATCATGACCTGAGCCGAAGGCAGAGGTTTAACACACTGAGTCGTCCAGGCGCCCAGAATAGAATGTTTTTAAATTAGCGTGTGAGCATGCTTCAGATAAGTGAAGGTAAGCAGTGGTTCATTAAACTTTTTTGGTATATGATGCAGCTGACCCTTGAACAACACGGGGGTTAGGGGTGCTGACTCACCGTGCAGTCAGAAACCCACATACAGGGGCGCCTGGGTGGCTCAGTGGGTTAAAGCCTCTGCCTTCGGCTCAGGTCATGATCTCAGGGTCCTGGGATCAAGCCCCACCTCGGGCTCCCTGCTCAGCGGGGAGCCTACCTCCTCCTCTCTCTGCCTGCCTCTCTGCCTACTTGTGATCTCTCTCTGTCAAATAAATAAATAAAATCTCTAAAAAAAAACCCACATACAACTTTGACTTCCCCAGAAACTTCCCTGCAAATAGCGTGCTGTTGACAGAAGCCTTACCAATAACATGAAATAGCCGACTACTGTGTGGTTTGTGTGGTGTATGTATTACATACCATATTTTTACAATAAAGCAAGCTAGAGGAAAGAGGATGTTAAGGAAGTCATAAGGAAGAGAAAACACATCGATAGTCCTGTACTATTTTTTTTTTAAAGTCACCTCTGTGCCCCAACGTGGGCTCGGCTCATGACCCTGTTGAGATCAAGCGTCAGATGCTGTACTGACTGAGCCAGCCAGGCGCCGCCAGCCCTGTACTTTATAGGGAAAAATCTGTTCATGAGGAAGCGGCCTTGCTCGGTTCAAACCCAGGTTGTGGTGTTTAGGGTCAGCGATCCATGTGTGTATGTGTGTGAAATGTAGGTATGTTCATAACGTGCATGTATGTAATGAGTCACCAAGTAAAATGTGTTCTGTGTGTGGGTTGTAGGAAAGCGGGTTTGAAAGTCACTGTGCTGGGGGCGCCTGGGTGGCTCAGTCGGTTAGGCGTCCAGCTCTTGATGGCATCTCCGGTGGTGATCTCAAGGCTGTGGAATCTGGAATCAAGCCCCACACTCAGCAGGGAGTCTGCGTGTCCTTTTCCCTCTGTTCCCCCTCCCTAACGCAGGCGCTGGCTCACACACTCTCTCGCTCTCTCAAATAAATAAAACCTTAAAGCCACTGCTCTGGAGCACGTGTCTAGGGGAGGAATTGCCGGGTCGCACAACCTTGGTTTGGATAAAATTAGCACCAGGTTATTTACTGGAGTGATCACACAGAAATGTAAACCCGCCCACCCCGTCCCCCGCAGCAGCCGAGACTGCCGTGTCTCGGGGGGCTCCTCTGCACCAGCCACGCTGTCCCCAAGAACATCCTCTCCGACTCTGAAGGACCCCGCCCACGTCTCTGGCTCCTGTGGCTGTGGCTCTCTGCCCCTCTCCTTAGTGGTCAGGTTTACCTGTTCGCGGCGGCAGGGTGGCGTTGACTTGCTGGGAAGGCTCGCGGCATCCACGTGCCGGTGGACACCTTTCCAGAAACCATGTCGCCCTCGATAGTCCTGCTGATCCCGTCTGCCGTCCTGCCGGGGACTCCCCCATTCCCTGAGCACTGACTTCCCTTCTTTCTTCAGGAAGAACGGCTGAAACTCCCCATTCTCGCTGAAGAACAAGCCATCATGGAGGCGGTGGCCGAGCACCCCATCGTCATCGTGTGCGGCGAGACCGGCAGCGGGAAGACCACACAGGTGCCGCAGTTTCTCTACGAAGCAGGCTACAGCAGGTGGGGGCTGGCCTCAGGATCCTCCGCAGGTCCCTCAGGTGACAGTGGAGGTGCGATCCCCAAAAGTTACTCCAAACACGAGCTCCCACGGATCTAGTCCTGGCTCTAGTTATGTGCTGTGTGGCGTTGGGCAAGCTGCTTAATCTCTCTGGGCCTCCGTTTCCTCAGCTCTGAGATAAGGACAGCCATGGCACCTACTTCACAGATTATGTAGACGAATTAAGGGAATTTGTGTAAAATGCTTTGATCAGTCCCTGGCATTTGGGGCAATGCGTTCGCTAATGTTGCCTCCTGTTGGCAGTTTTGACCCATGTGTGCGTCATGGGTCCCCAAGACCACCCCAGCTTCACGGATTTGCTGGGAAGGCTCATGGGACCCAGCCTGTAGCTGCACACGTGAGTGTGGTTTATTAGAGCCAAAGAGCATGGAACACAACCGGCAGAGGGGAGAGGCATATGGGGTGAAGTCTGGGGGATCTAGGCACAGGCTTCCAGAGCCCTCTCCCAGGAGAGTCACACGGAAGTCGTAAGTGGTGACAGCACATGTGAGGAGTTGTCACCAGGGAAGCCCAGTAGAGACGGGGTCACCTCGGCACCCTCTGCCTGGTAGGTCCCCGAGTCCCAGGTGCCCAGAAGGGGAGCAGGTGATCTGGCCTAGGCCACGTTTGTGCAAGCAGTCCAGGCACAGGACCGGGAGCCCTCCCGAAATTCAGATCCCGTATGCCAGCCGCTACCAACCCAGTCCACAGACCTTTCTAAGGACTGCTGCCGTGGGCCTGCTTTGTTTTGTTTTTTTATTTTTTATTTTTTAAAGATTTTATTTATTTATTTGACAGAGGGAGAGATCACAAGTAGGCAGAGAGGCAGGCAGAGAGAGAGGAGGAAGCAGGCTCCCCTGCTGAGCAGAGAGCCTGATGTGGGGCTTCATCCCAGGACCCTGACATCATGACCTGAGCCGAAGGCAGAGGGTTAACCCCCTGAGCCCCCCAGGCGCCCGTGGGCCTGCTTCGTTAACTGTTGTCTGCACGGCCCGGAGTCGGGCCCCTGTGACCTTGGCAGGTTCTGCGTCGGGAGGAGCACGTGCTCCGCTGATGGCGGGCCAGCTCCCCCCGGCCCCATTCTGGCAGCAGCTGCCTGGTTCCCGCCGGGCTGTGACCGCCGGGGCGTCTGTGTGCTGCCCGGCGGGCTCCTCCCTTTTGCTGTCCGGCAGTGCCTTGCGTGGTGCCCGTCCCGTCCCCCCGGAGAGGACTGCTCCACACCCTGAATCCTGACACGGAGCCGCGTGCGACTTGGGCGCGGACGAGCGAGCCCGAGGGCCGCTGACGCGTCGTGCTCTCCCTCCCCCAGTGACAACAGCGTCATCGGCATCACAGAGCCCCGCCGAGTGGCCGCCGTGGCCATGTCCCAGCGAGTGGCCAAGGAGATGAATCTGTCACAGAGGTGAGGGCTCTGGCGCCCGGGGGAGGGGTGAGGGTGGCTCGCAGGCCTTGCTCCTGGGCCCTGTCCGTCCCGAGGCTGCCGGGTGGGAGTGTTGCCTCCGCCTCCGAGCCCGGGGTTCTGCTCGTGCAAGAAGGCTTCCCGCACTCTGGGCCGCAGGACGTCCCGGGGAGGCGGCCGCAGAGCAGGGACAGGCAGCCAGGCCCTGGCGCTCAGTTCATGCACAGCGCGCTGAGGACCCTTCCGGGGGCCCGGGGGCAGAGCAGCAGGCGGCCAGACCGGGCGGGCAGTGAGGAGCGCTTGACATGGGCGAGTTATTTTAGGCGAGGTTCCTGGGTCGTCTGTGGCAGTGAGGCTGTGGGACGTGCTTTGGAAGACAGAACAGAGCAAGACTCTTGCTAGAGTCTGGCTTAGGGTCACGTCTCGAATGCACCTGCCTGGGCCCCAGCCTAGACTGCTGTCTTCAGGTTCGAAGGGGTAGCGTGTCCAGTGTGGTCTAAAACTGAGAAGGCACTGGAGAACATAGAATTTCCTTCGTCTGCCTTGTTAGTGAACGTAGACGGAGCTACCTGCCCTGTGCCTCCTCCTGCCCCCAGCCCGGGACCGGCATGCGAGCGGGGGGCTTGTTCTGTTTGCCTGGTCGGGGGGTGAGGTGCTCCCCGCGTGTTCCCTGTGGATCCTTCCAGACAGTTGTCGGCTCAGACAAGCAGCTGTATGCCTCTCTAGTTCTTCCCGTCTGACTTTGACAGAAACGGTTCCTGCTGCCCACGCCCTCTGTGTCCTTCCTGCCGCGTCGAACGGTGTATGTCCAAAATAACTGTACATGCGGAGCTACCCTTTTGTCTCCTCTTTCACTTTTCTTGTGGACAATTAAGCATGGAGCAGAGAGACTAGCGAATGAGCCTCTGTGGACCCAAAACCCAGTTGCAGCGATTGTTAATTCGCAGCTGGTGTTTTACCTGTGCCCCCACCCAGAGGTCTAGGAGCCAGTGCTGGCTGCGGAGAGTCCGTCCTCGGGGCTCCACCACGTGGGGCTGCAAGATCAAGGGTGAGGACCCTTGGAAGCACTTGTAACACCCTGACCGTAACCGAGACGGGAGGAACTCGGAACTCTGGAGCGTCTTCCTGTCCACGCTCTCTTCTTCTTCTTCTTCTTTTTTTTTTTTTTAAGATTTTATTTATTTGACACAGAGAGAGATCACAAGTAGGCAGAGGCAGGCAGAGAGAGAGGGGGAAGCTGGCTCCCTGCTGAGCAGGGAGCCCGATGCGGGGCTCGATCCCAGGACCCTGAGATCATGACCTAAGCTGAAGGCAGAGGCTTTAGCCCACGGAGCCACCCAGGCGCCCCTCCACGCCCTCTTCTAAAAGGGTCCCAGAGTCAGTGGTTCGATTTGCGCTTCAGCCGAGGTCATTGTCTGCTTGGCGTATCCTCCAGGCGGCTGTGACAGTCCCCCTTCCTCTGCAGCACGTTGGTGACAGCGTGGGCCGGGCAGTGTCTGTGCCTTGTTGGGGGAGCCGTGGGGCCAGGCCTCTGCTGTCCGCCTGCTGTAGCCACGTGGCCGCAGCTGGTCGGGGCCTTGCCCGCCCTGAGCCGGAGCCTGTCTCTGCAGGGTCGTCTCCTACCAGATCCGATATGAAGGAAATGTGACCGAGGAGACCAGAATCAAGTTCATGACGGATGGCGTGTTGCTGAAGGAAATTCAGAAGGTTGGTCGCTCATCTCGTCTCACAAAGCAAGGCCAGCGAGCCTGGGGTGGGGAGATTGCATGTCCCCCTGGAAGTGAGCCGTTGGCATGCTGGCCGCCAGCAAAGCACTGCCCCGCCTGGTGCCTCTGCATGACCTTGGGCAAGTTTCTGAACCTCTCTGAGCCTCAGCTTCTCGATCTGAAAGCCTGTACTTTCCTTGTACAATTGTTTTGAAGCAGAAATTATATGACGCACAGAAACCCCTTAGCATGAGACCTAGCAGGTGCTCGTTACATGTGAACTCTCATTACTGTGATTTGGTTCACAGACTTTGTGCCTCAGCCACACGTGTACCGCTCCTTGCTGGCTGTGCGACGTCCGCCTGGGCAGGGAGCTCTGGGGAGGGCAGAGGTGACGCCTGTCTCTGCCGGACGCCAGCCGGGGTCACCCGGGAAGGTGGCTGTGAATGTGGCTACAATGCGGTTGAGTACGGCTCCCTTCTGTGTGGCATCTGCTGTCCCGGCGCCCGCGGTCCCTCCCGCCACCTCACTCCTGTTTCCGGCCTGCCCTCCCTCCCCTACAGGTGCCTGGATTGGGAAGCTTGGCTCTAATGCGAGGAGCTGCCCTTGCTCCAGCAGTTTTTCTGCCAGACCCTGGGCCCCAGGCTGTGCACTTTACAGATAGCGATTGTCACTGCGACCCCGGGAGGAGGGTTCCTGTCGCCCCATCTTACGGATGGAGAACTGGGCACAGGGAGGCGAAGTAACTTGTCTGAGGTCACAGAGCAGGCGCTCAGGGATCCATGTCAGCTGTGATAGGAGCTCCTTGGAGGGAGAGAGTTTTGGGGTGCGAGTGACCTTGGAGTGGCTCAGGCCTGGGCTGGCAGGTCTCACCACACTCCCCGCGCCCCCAGGACTTCCTGCTGCTCAGATACAAGGTGGTGCTCATCGACGAAGCCCACGAGCGGAGCGTGTACACGGACATCCTCATCGGCCTGCTGTCCCGCATCGTGGCTCTCCGGGCCAAGGTAGAGTCCCCCGGGCCCACGCCCGCCTGCTGGCTGAGAGGGTCTCCCGAGGGGCCCCGCGCCTCCGTCACTGGGTCTGCTGTCCACAGAGGCATGAGCCGCTGAAGCTGCTCATCATGTCGGCCACGCTGCGGGTGGAGGACTTCACACAGAACCGGCAGCTCTTCCCCCAGCCACCCCCTGTCATCAAGGTAGTGCCCGGGCCAGAGCCTCAGGCTGGCGGGGGGGCGCAGGGCTGCAGGGCCGCCTGGTCAGAGGAGGCCGAGCACGGGCGGGGGGTGGGGCGGTGAGAGCCGGCCGGCGTTGGGGAGCTCTGGGTCAGATCGGCCAGGGCAGGGGGAGGCTCAGCGCTCGGCCCCGGTGCCCCTTTGGGGTGCGTCCCAGGTGGAGTCCCGGCAGTTCCCGGTGACTGTGCACTTCAACAAGCGGACCCCGCTAGAAGACTACAGTGGCGAGTGCTTCCGGAAGGTCTGCAAGATCCACCGCATGCTGCCGGCAGGTGAGGAGGCCTTGGGGGTCGACCAGACAGGCCGGGCCTGCCCTCCGAACCCCCAGGATGCAGATTCGGGGCTCCCGGCTCTTGTGAATAGAGCTGCCGTGAGTGTCCTCGTGCGGGCTTTGGGTGGCCTCCCTCTCCTGGTCTTCGGGGCTCATGCCCGGGAGGTGAACAGCCAGGCTGTACAGCTCGGTCCAGCTCCCCATCACACGGCCTCGGCTGCATCTGTCTGGGCTCCTGTGACCGGCTCTTCCTCAGGCTCTGTTCTCGGCGGATGGGGAAGTCAGTACTTGCCCCGTGACATGGATAATGGGGGGGGGTCTGGTTCTTTGTGCAGGCGGCATCCTGGTGTTCCTGACGGGGCAGGCGGAGGTGCACGCGCTGTGCCGCAGGCTGAGGAGGGCCTTCCCACACACCCGACGCAGGCCCCCAGGTAACGCGTTAACTCTGGGCCCTGAGAGCTGGCGGGGGGTCAGCCTCCACCTCACGGTCACGGCCTCCCTGTAAGGGGAGCCGGCACAGTGGCCTGACTCTGGACAGTGAGGAACAGAGTCCTCGTGGCCTGGGTCTGGCCTCAAGAGGTCTTCCTCCTCAATGTGTTCCTCTTGCAGAGAAAGAAGATCAAGATTCAGTGGAGGAGACGCGGAAGTTTAAGAAGTCAAGGACAAGGGCGAAGAAGGCCCCGGCGGCGGTACGTAGAGGCCCACGCAGTAGGGGGCAGCTCGGGGCTCTGAAGCGGCCTTGTTTCTGTGGTTGGCCAACAGGCCCATGTAGCTGTGTGGGGCCGAATTTAATTAACACAAAGCAAAATTTAAATTCAGTTCCTCAGTCACATGAGACCCATTTCAGGGGCTCAGCGGCTACTTGGGGCTGCTGGTGACCGTATTGGGAAGCACAGGTCTAGAACATTCCTACCATGGAAGGGAGTTCTGTTGGATGGCGCTGCTCCAGAGGCTGCAGGATGGGCTGTGATTTGAAATTTCTAAGGTTCCCTGTGCTGCGGCCCAGGAGGAAGCTTCTGGAAGGCCGGCCCCGAGCCCCTGAGCAGGGCCTGTGAGGCGCCCTGGGAGGACCCGGGGTCCCTGGTGTTGCCTGTGGAACCGGGGAGGGGGGTGCTCTCCCCAGGCGTCCCCACGTCGTCATCGTGGATCCGTGGGGAACGGCATCCTTGTTTGGAGGTCACTAGACCCCCCCCCTGCTGTGTTTGGGACCCGCCAGGCCGTGCTCCAAGTACCTCCGGAGTGCTGACTCGGTCTTCACAGCAGGCCTGTGGCCATGTGAGATGAGTCCTGTGGTTATCCCCAGTGTCAGGACTAGGAGGGTTGCCGGAGCTGCCCGAGGCCTGGTGGGAGGGGGCATGAGGCCTCGCGCTTGAACGCACTTGTCTTCCCGTGACCTGCCTCTCCTGCAGTCTGTGCTTCTGACGTCTTGTTTGCCGTAGACGTTGCCCCAGATCAGTTTGGACAACTACTCGGTGTTGCCGGCGGGCGAAGGCGACGAAGACAGGGAGGCGGAGATGGACGAGGAGGAGGAGGAGGAGGCCCTGGGTTCCGACCTTGACCTGGACTTGGGGGATGATGGAGCAGATGGAGGTGTGGCCCCGGCAGGGCCCCTTATTACGCTCCTTCGGTCATTCATTTGGCAGGTGTCTGTTGAGCGCCTGCTGTGTACCAGGCCCCGTTGTTAGGCCCAGACGTCTTTGTCTTGAGCCTCAAGAGAGCCGGGCTTTCTGCCGCTTTGTGCCTCCTGTTTGCTGAGCTCCTTCAACTGCCTGGCAAAGAAAGTAGGCCCTCAGATAGTTGTAGTGCTGACTGTACTGGGGCTACTCAGCTCTGCTGGGTAAATGCAGGCCTCAGGCCTGGCTGGGAGGGCTGCCCAGTTCCAGAGCCCCCTGTTGGGAGGTGGGTCCCGGGTCGTCAAGGGCCTCTGGTGGCCAGACTTGCAAGAAGGAGATCGTACAGCGAGGCAGCATCCCCCACTGGGTGGGGATCACAGAGCCTCTCAGACTCGGAGCCCCACTGTGCTGGTCCAGATGGTGGGGGCGCCAGGCAGCCTGAGGTGGGCACCTGCTGTGGGCATTGGGAGAGCCAGTGGGCCTCTGCTTGCCCTGCAGGTGAGCAGCCGGACGCCTCGCTCCCCCTCCACGTGCTCCCGCTCTACTCTCTGCTGGCCCCAGAGAAGCAAGCGCAGGTAACAGCCTGCGGCCTGGGGGGGATGCCGGGGGGATGCTTGGCTGGGGCACCTCCTAAGGGCACCAGGAGAAGGGCAGGTCGGGCCTTGGGTTGTCCTTGTCATCAGTGGTTTGCTCAACAGCCCCAGTTTTAAAAGGGTGTTGGGATCTCTTTGGAGAACAGGACCGCCTCCCTGCGTCTGTGCTGAGGAACTCCGTGGCCCGAGGCAAGGAGCGGGCTTGTCACCCCCCGCCACCTCTGGGTCCCACCCGGGCTGGCTGATTTCTCTGTGATCAAATTTCCTGGTTTCTCTGCCCCCGCCCCCCGGCCATCTGTCGCACGAATTCCTTCCTGATTCTGGGGGTTTTTTTGCTGCCTCCCCACCCCCCACCATCCCAGGTCTTCCAGCCTCCCCCAGAGGGGACACGGCTGTGTGTCGTGGCCACCAACGTAGCTGAGACGTCCCTTACCATCCCGGGCATCAAGTACGTGGTAGACTGTGGGAAGGTCAAGAAGCGGCACTACGACCGTGTCACCGGCGTGTCCTCCTTCCGCGTCACCTGGGTGTCCCAGGCCTCAGCCGATCAGCGGGCGGGCCGAGCGGGCCGGACAGAGCCAGGCCACTGCTACAGGTGGGCTTCCCTGGTCCTCGCCAGTGATGCGGGTGGGGGCGTCCCTTCCCCAGGCCGCAGCAAGTGCTGTCCCACCGGTGACAGTCCTTAGGGGGCTCTGTGGGGCCTCGTTGGTGCTCAGACACTTGTGTTCTTTCTTTAATCTGACCCTGAAGCAGATACTTATTTTTAGCGGCTGCATTTTCATGTTATTTTGTGACAGCTTCGTGGCAGTGAAATTAACCTACCAAAAATGTCACCGTTTTTTGAAGCCCGTAGTTCTGGGGGGTGTAGTGTTCTCGGGGGTGTGCAGCGTCTCCACAGCCTGTTCCCAGCATTCTCATCACCGCCCCCGTCCCGTCCCCAGTCTTGGACGTGTGTCTCCATCGCCTCAGGTCTGTCCCGGGGGAGGGGTTGCTGGGTCCTGCGGCTGCGCCGCTGCCCACGCTGGGACCCGCCACGCTGTGTCCTGCCGCGGTGACACCAGCCTGCAGGGAGGCTTTTCCTGGTTGCCCCACGTTCTCACTGACACTTTCCATTTTTTAAACACTGGAAGTGTGCTGTCGTTGCACACTGTGATCCTGCCTTGTGTGTCCCTGGTGGCTGGTGACCCTGCGCGTCTCTTCCCGTGCTTGTTGGCCATTCGTCTTTGGAGAAGGGGTTTTTCATATCTCTTGCTCATTTTTTAATGGGGTTAGCTGTCCTTTATTGTTGAGCTGAAAGGATTTTTTTTCCTCATCTGGACATTAGAGTCTCATTACAGGTGCCATTGTCAAGTGTTTTCTCCCCAGTCTATGTCCTGTTATTAATTTTTGATAGCTTCATTGTTCGTTTTGTGGGTATTTTAAATTATGAAGAGGAAATTGAGAAATGGTGCACAAGATCCTAGTGAGAAGTGACAGCGGCTGCTGCGTGCCGGGGACTGCACGCCAGGCACTGCTCTCCCTCACGTGGCGGCTGACACCCCTGCCCCGTCCCAGGGGTGCACCTGCTGCTGAGCCTGCGCCGCGGGGGAGGAACACGAGGCGGGGGACAGTATGTGCCAGCCCTTGTCCGTGGCCCAGTGGAGAGCCAGCGCCAGGCGGCTTGACCGAGTTCCCCTTTTGTTTATTAACAAAATAATTCTGTTATATTGTGCCTCTCCTGGCCCAGGCTCTATTCATCTGCAGTTTTCGGTGACTTTGAACAGTTTCCTCCTCCTGAAATCACCCGGAGGCCCGTTGAAGACTTGATCCTTCAGATGAAAGCACTCAACATTGAAAAGGTCAGCGGCGGCCCCAGCCCTGCCCGCACCCTACTGAGCTTCCAGCGCTCTGTCTACACGGTTCCCCCTGGCACGGCCGGCTCCTGAGACCCCCTGCTTCCGCAGGACTGCACCCCTCCAACACCCAGAGGGCCTGCCCATGGTACAGAGGGCTGTCGCTGTCCTGGGGGTCACAGAATGTTCTGTTGACAGAATCCTCTGTCTGGCGACAGCAGCATCCTCACATTGCCCCTGTCCAGGGGTCCCCCGCCTTTCCGCTGCTCCGGGGAGGGTGGGGCAGGCAGATGGAGACCCCGGGGCCATAACTAGTCATTCCCGTTCCTTCCTCCCCAACCCCAAGTCTTTATGGCTTTGTCTGCTTCGGACGTTTCACATAAATGGAATCATTCCTATAAATGTCTGTAGCGGTCACCCCCGTGGTGGCACGTGCCAGCACTTCACCCCTTTCTGGCTGAGTCCTGCTCCGTTGTGGGGCCGGGCCGCGTTCTGTCTAGCCGTTCACCTGTCGATGGGCGCCCGCGTTGTCTCCATCTGGCCGTGAGGGCCAGAGCAGCTGTGAACACGGGGGTGTGCGGGTTTCCTGGAACACTTGCTTTGAGTCGGTCACCCTTTTTCGGGTGCCATGGTCCCTGAGCCGGTCCCTCCGCCCCCCACCGGGTTGTCGTGCGGGCGTATTGACACCTGCCTGTCTCCGCGCTCACTCCCTGGTAGGCTGGAGCCCTTCCAGCTGAGCAGAGCCCTCGTCTGCTTTCTCCGTCTCCGTGGCCACGAACAGCCGGGTCCCACGTCAGGTGCTCAGTGCGTGCTTTCGAGTGCGTGGATCATGTGAATAAATGAAGGCGGGGGACACTCGGGGCTCCCCTGGCTCCCAGACGAGGGGAGTCCCCGGGGCCCCTTTCCGAGTGTCCCAGGCTGTGCGTGGTCTCAGGACAGGTGCAGGCGCGCCATCCCCCTGCCAGCCCCGCCCCCGCCCCTTGCGGTCACTGCGCTTGCTTCTCTGCATTCACACTGCTGCCACCACGTCTCCCCCGCCCAGGTCATCAACTTCCCCTTTCCGACCCCTCCCTCCGTGGAGGCCCTCATGGCCGCCGAGGAGCTGTTGGTCGCACTGGGTGCCCTGCAGGCGCCCCAGAAGACAGGGAGGTAGGTAGGGTGCGGTGGGGGGGGGAGCAGGGAGCCGGTTCCCAGCCCCGTTCTCGGCCCTCTGCCTCTCGCGCTGCCCTGAGCACCAGGGCCGCTTGGCCGAGACCCCCCCACCCCCACCCCGCCTTCACCGCACACCTCTGTCCTCCAGCGCGAAGCAGCTGCAGAGGTCCCGGCTGAGCTGCCCCATCACTGCGCTGGGCAAGACCATGGCCACGTTCCCCGTGGCGCCCCGCTACGCCAAGATGCTGGCTCTGAGCAGGCAACACGGCTGTCTGCCCTACGCCATCACCGTCGTGGCCGCCATGACCGTCCGCGAGCTGTTCGAGGAGCTGGACAGGTGGGCACTGGGGCCCCTGCTCAGGCCGGGGCGCTGCCCTGTGCTGAGCGGCGGCCGGGAGCCTGGCCCGGGCTCAGGAGTAACCGGCGCGTCGGGCGGGCTCTTGCGAGTGCCTGTCCTCCCCGAGCCCGGCAGCGTTCCGATCCCTGCAGAGCCCCGTCTTCGCCTGGGGAGCCCCGGCCCTGGGTCAGCTCTCCCTCTGCTGCTCCGGGCTATGTGGCTCTCGGTGGCGACTTTACCTCTCTGGGCCTCACCTTTTCCATCTGGAAAATGGGGATGACACATTAATAATAATGGGGTTGTTGTCGGGGTTAAAGCAGTTGATACGAGGTAAGGGCTCTACACTGTGCCCGCCACACACCATAACCCAGGCTTCAGCTCCCTTTTGCAGGCTGGGGAGCCGTGACAGTGGCCACGGCCCCGGGCCGCCCTCAGTGGGTGTGATTGCAGCGTTCTGGGTTTTGTGCAGCTCCTGTGACGATTCCTCGGTTGTGCAATCCGGTCTCCAGATGTGGGACGGTTGGCTTAGGCGACAACGCACATTTGTAGTCTCCAGTTCTACAGGCAGTGAACTTTGAGCCCAAGACCTTGATCATGTTAGTCAGTCACTCCCCCGGCATTTCTCTCTGCTCCTGCTGCCCCGAGGGCGGCCAGGCCAGTAGCAGGACCCGGGTGGCATGTGTGTGTTGTGTTTGCAGACCTGCGGCCAGCGACGACGAGCTCGCCAGGCTCAAGGCCAGGCGGGCCCGGGTGGCCCAGATGAAGAGGACGTGGGCGGGGCAGGGCGCCTCTCTCCAGCTCGGAGACATCATGGTGCTGCTAGGTGCGTGCCCTTCGCGGCGTAGCGGGGTGGCGAGGTCAGGCAGGCCTGGGGCGGGCCAGCAAGCGAGCGCACCCTCCTCCACAGGTGCCGTGGGAGCCTGTGAGTATTCTGACTGCTCTGCCCGGTTCTGCGAGGCCAACGGGCTTCGGTACAAGGCCATGGTGGAGATCCGGCGCCTGCGGGGCCAGCTGACCACTGCAGGTAGCGCCCCCCACGCCAGCCTCGGGGGCTCCTGGGTTCCCCATCTCAGGCGACACCCCACAGAGAACTTGACTGTTGCGGTGATGAAAGTTGTTTTGAACGTCGGTAACCCCCTACCGTTTAATCCCCGTTATCCACAGATCCCACATTTGCAGATTCACCTACTCGCTGAGATTTACCCCCGAGTCGGTCCTGAGCACTTTTTGGATGCGTGGGCCAAGGGAGGGGTCACGTGCGCGCTCTCTCCCATGAGGCTGCTCCTCGGGCCCCTCTGTTCCTTGGTAGCATCCCTCTTCGGCACCCTCCGTCCCCAGGATGGGCCTGGGCCCGCTGCTCGCCACATCTTCCCAGCAGCGCCTGGGTCCCCCGCAGTCTGTCCTGGGGTTCCCCCTCCCTTGCATCAAGGGGAGGCCCCTTTTGGGAGTCGGGGAGCAGCTGACAGTGCAGCCCCCCCTTCTGCCCCTGGGCTGAGCTGGTGGAGACCAGACCAGCGGGAAGCCGCCTCGGGCCGGCCGTGGGAGGCGGGGGCTCCGGCGGGCTTGGGAGGGAGGCTGCTGGTCTTCTGCGCTCTGTCCTGGGGCTGCTTCCTTTCTCTTCCTTTTTTCTCTTTCTTTACGTTAAAGAACATACGTTTTGCCAAAGGTTTTGTAGGAAAGACAGAGGAGGTTTACGTAGCAAATCTCAGAACAGACACAGTCTTCCTTGTAGGTCCTGAGCGACTCATTCTTCTCCCTGTTCTGTCCCCCTCCGAGCTGCAGGGCCCGAAGCCCCCATCTCTGTCCCCTTCCAAGGTGTCCTCACAGCTTCAGACCGTCCTCGTCCTCCTCCTCGCTCCCGCAGAGAGGCGGGGCCTCCCCGGATCTCGTGCCTGGCTCAGCCACCTGTGGGACCTCCAGGGACACAGTCTCCGCCCTGCCGGGGACACCCGGGGACGACCGGGTCCTCAGGTCCCTTTCCGGCACGCGTGCTCCTGCGCCCAGGCCCAGGGAGTTGTCCCGTGCAGGCCCAGCAGGCTCTCCCTGCGCAGCTCCCTCGGCTGCCCGCTGAGGAATTGGGGTTTTGTCCTAAGGAAGAGAAGGACGCGGGTTTGGGGCAGGCGGCTGAGGGCTTTGTCTCCCCCGGCAGCCTCGGTGGAGAGCGCCAGAGCGAGCGGGCACCCGCGTCTGCAGCTCCACATTGAGTGGCGTGAGGCTTCCAGAAGGTCAGGGCAGAGGCAGCCCCGGGCCCCGCTGTCCTCACACCTGGCTTTCCCCACAGTCAATACCGTGTGCCCCGAGGCCAGGCTCTTCGTGGACCCCAAGATGCAGCCGCCATCTGAGAGCCAGGTGACCTACCTGCGACAGATCGTGGTGGCCGGCCTGGGCGACCACCTGGCCCGCAGGGTGCAGAGTGAGGACCTGCTGGATGACAAGTGGAAGAACGCCTACAAGGTTGGCCCGGGGGGAGGGTGCGGATGTGCAGGCAGGTCACTGCGCCAGGCTCCCCCCACCCTGCCCTCCCCATCTGTCTGGCGTCCTGCCAACCTGACTGCTCAGCCCCTGTGGCGGGGGGCTGCTGGGAGCCCCCTCCTCCTCGCACATTCGTCCCTGCAGCCTTTGGGAAAGTCCCCACCAAGGATCGGGGCGGGGTGTGGGGCGGGGTCACATCTTCCTTGGGGCCTTCGCTTTGCCCCCAACTTCATTTTTGTAACCGCTTCACTGAGAGAGAAATCACGTACTCTCCAGCTCCCCGTTGGAAGGCATGTGGTTCTGGGGCTTTCGGCCCCCACGGAGCCGTGTGGCCACAGCCGCCGTCAGCTTCAGAGCATCGTCAGCCTCCCCCCAAAGATGCCCGTGCCCGTTAGCAGTGGCTCCCTGTTTTCTGCTCACCTCCCTGCCCCGGGACTCTGCTCTCTATCTCTCTGGATTTGTCTGTTCTGGATGTTTCGTGTTCGCGGTCAGCCTGTGGCTTGTCTCACATGGCGCCCCATCGTTCGGATTTGTCCGTGTGGCCGCCTGCTCAGCACGGTGGCCGCGGGGCTCCATGCTGCTCCGGGTACAGACCCGCCCCACGTGCGTGGCCGTGTACGGATGCACGTGCGGCCACGCCGAGGCCTGACCGCACACTCTCCTGCCCTGCAGGCTGAGTGTGTAACCGAGTTCACGTGGGTTCATCTCACTGGCGTCTGTGCCTCGCCTGGACTCATCCTCGCTCTCTGTCTCTCTGCAGACCCCTCTCCTCGATGACCCTGTCTTCATCCACCCCAGCTCCGTCCTTTTCAGAGAGCTCCCCGAGTTCGTGGTCTACCAGGAGATCGTGGAGACCACCAAGATGTACATGAAAGGTAGCCAAGCTGGTGGCTGGCCACTCACCTGACCCTCTGTGACCCTGGTGAGCTGTGTCACCGGGACCCTGTGGGAGGGGGGGGACTGTGGGGGCCCTCCCCGCGCAGTGGTGCCCGCCACGACCCCCCGGCCCTTCTCGTCCTGCTTGCCAGGCGTCTCGGCCGTGGAGGTCCAGTGGATTCCGGTCCTGCTGCCTTCCTACTGCCAGTTCGACAGGCCTCTGGAGGAGCCGCCCCCCACCTACTGCCCCGAGAAGGGGCGCGTGCTGTGCCACCGGGCCAGCGTGTTCTGTGAGTCAGGGGAACTTCCTGCCAGCCTCGGGCACCGGCAGACACGTGGTCCCACGCCGTGTGCCCTGGAAATGCAGTCACGGGCCGTGTCACCCCAGGCCTTCTGCCCCTTTGCTGGGTGGGACCCGGGGCTCAGGGACGGGACTAGGAGCTTGTGGGGACCCATCCCAGACCCTCACTCACGGACTCTTGGCCTCCAGATCGTGTGGGCTGGCCGCTGCCTGCGGTGCAGGTGGATTTTCCGGAGGGCATTGACTGTTACAAGCACTTCGCCCGCTTTCTGCTGGAAGGGCAGGTAGGTAGCGCCGCGGCTCCCCTGGCCCCTTGGCCTGGTGCCGTGGGCAGAAGGTGAGCCGGGACCCCTCACCCCCTCCTGTGGTCTCTCCTCAGGTCTTCCACAAGCTGGCCTCCTACCGAGGCTGTTTGCTGTCCAGCCCCAGCACGATGCTGAAGACGTGGGCCAGGTAGAGGCTTCCCCAGGAGCATCAGGTGGCAGGTGGTGGGAAGGGAGCCCATATTAGCTCCCTGGAGCGGCTGTAAGAGATTACCACCAACCAAGTGGCTTAAAACACCAGCCCTGGAGGCCAGAAGTTGGAAGTGAATGTGTCAGCCGGGCCGTGTTCCCTCTGCACGTTCTGGGGGGATCCTTCCTGCCTCTTCCAGCTCCCAGTGCATCCGGGCACTCTTGGCTTGTGACCACATCCCTCCGAGGTCTGCCTCTGTGCTCACTGCCTGTGCCTCCCCGTCTCTGGGTTTTCTCCTCTCCTAAGGACACCAGTCACTGGATGTAGGGCCCCCCCCCAATCCAGTATGAGCTCCTCTTAAGTGATTACACCTGCAGAGACCCTCTTTCCAAATAAGGTCACATTCTGAGGTTTTGGGGACACCCTGGTCAGCCCATCTTGAGGTCGAGGTGTCCAGGAGGCATCCTGCACATGAGCCCTGGGGGTGCCTGCCGGCTGAGCACAGGACCCCCCCTTCCCAGCAACCTTCTCCTGCTTATCCCTGCCCCTCCCTTGTTTTGTTTTGGTTTTTTTTTAAGATTTTATTTATTTATTTATTTGACAGAGAGAGGGAGAGAGAGAGAACAGGAACACAAGCAGGAGGAGTGGGAGAGGGAGAAGCAGGCTTCCTGCTGAGCAGGGATACTGACGTGGGGCTTGATCCCGGGACCCTGAGACCATGACCTGAGTTGAAGGCAGACACTTAAAGACTGAGCCACCCAGGTGCCCCCTTGCCCCTCCCTTTTGCTTTCTTTCTGCCCACGGCCCAGCTCCAAGAAGACACCTGCCCCTTCCTAAGGCGGCCTCCTAGATGGTGCCGGGGGCCTAACACACAGGAAGCAGGCAGGCGAGCTCATGAACCAGCATTCCCTGGGACTCAGAGTCGGGGCTTGGGGCCTGGTGCCCCCCCCCCGCTGGTCGGGTCATTCCTGGGCCGACAGTTTCGCACACCTGCTCTGAGCTAGGCCTGTCCTCCTGCTCACTGTGGAAGCTACACCAGAGAGACCACAACTGGGACAGATGGCATGGGGGGACTGGGCCACAGAGGGACAGGGCAGGAAGTCTCGTGGGGTAGGGTGGGTCAGGGGAGTGTCTGACCAAGCACATGGGGCGGGGTAGGGCTGTGAGCAGAAAAACAGGAAGGTTCTAGATGGGATGAACAGCGTATACGGTAGCAGCCTGGGCGGGAGCGCTCAGGGACCACGAGGAAAGCCAGGGTGGCAGATCAGAGGCAGCAAAGAGTCAAGTGTGAGAGGAGGTGGGGTTGGAGGGACGATAGAGTCTAGATCCTCCTCTCTGGCCAGCGCCCCCAGCATGGCAGAGGCAGACCGTTCACCGTCCTAGGGGAGGCCGGCCTGGCAGTGGGACCCGCCCCCTCCCTCAGCTTCTGGGCACAGTGATGCCCCACAGCCCGCGTCCCCACCTGCAGGCTGCAGCCCAGGACGGAGAGTCTGCTGAGAGCCCTTGTTGCTGAGCAGGCCAACTGCCGAGAGGCCCTGCTGGCTGCTTGGAAGAAAAGCCCCAGATGTGAGTTTCACCAGGGCGAGTGCCCCCTGGCCAAGGGCTCGCGAGTGGACAGGGTGGGACCAACTGAGGCAGCCGAGGGTTGGTGGGAGGCTGTGCCCTGCAGTGGGCAGCCAGGTCCAGAGCCACCGTGACTGTCCTCCCTCCTGCCCCCTGCAGACCTGCTGGCCGAGTACTGCCAGTGGCTTCCGCAGGCCATGCACGCTGATGTCGAGAAAGCCTGGCCCCCCACCTCTGACCGCTGACCTGAGGCGTGGCTGCAAGGCCGGGGGCTGGTCTGGGGAACCCAGGGGGCTGGCCGTGGCTGGTTTCCAGACCGGCCTGTGGACTGCTCCCTGGGAGGGGGTCAGGCCCCTGGGAACCCGCGCTCATCTGGAATGCATGCACGACGTCTGGACACAGCTCGCTGCCGCCCTGGGCAGTCGGACCCCAGGGGGATGTTTTTGTCACCATTTATTACGTGTCGGAAAGGGTTTTACCTCCTGTGCCGCTCTGGGGACTACATTGGTCCCTCGAGGGGTGGCAGGGCCGGAGGGCAGAGCGGCGGTGAGCAGGAGGGCACCCGTGGGCCCTTCTCCTGCATCCCTGCCCAGCGGGGCTGGTGCTCCTTTGCCATGCATGTTGCTGTTAATAAATCTCAGCTGTCAGAACAACTGTGTGCGAGTCTAGCGGATCTGAGTGGGCGTGTCTAGGGGACACCGTCCCCCGCCCCCACAGGCACATTCGGAAACTGGCCTGGGTGCGCACCCCGCTGTCCGCCGTGCATGTAGGGCTTGATGCCCTCTCCTTCACCCGGGGTTGGTCCTAAATCAGTTTGTTCTGATGGTGTAGTATAAACACATAAAGTCCATTAATGCAAATATGTACACGAAACGAGAGTTACATGTGTAACATTCCCAAATTACCTCCACAGCTGGGCCGCTGACCCCAGTGTACCCCCAAACCAGGTCTCCCCTCCTCTCCCCACATTCAAGCCATCTGCAGGTTTAGTGGACCCTACCCCAGAATTCGTCCAGAGCCCGCTCCTGCTCCCCAGCTCCACGTTCCGGACCTCAGATTCCCACCCCCTGCCCAGCAGACCCCCAGCAGCCTCTGCCGGGCCGTGGAGGGGACTTCCTGGCTGGTCGGCCCCGGTCCACCTGTGGTACATTCTCCACATAGCCGCCAGAGGGAGCCTGGTGACACCTACATCTGATCATGTCATTGCACAGGAGGCCTTGTGGAATCTCTGATGCCCTCCTACCCTCATTCACCAGACTCCAGGCACAGGGTTTGCTTTCTGTCCCTTCAACACAGAGCGCCCCTCCCCTTCCCAGCCTCAAGCCACAGCACCTGGCATTCCTCTGGTTCTGCAGACGGGCCTCCAAGGCAGCTCGTGCACTGCAGCGCCCCCTTCAGCGCATCAGTGTAACGGTTGGCAAAACTTTCCACTACGCTGAATGCTAGTCTCCGGAAATCAAAATTCGCTTGTCTTATTCAAGAACACCAGGGTACTTAGCACTGTACCTGGGCACAAGTAGGTGCTCAGTGCATGCGGGTTACCAGCATTAGGCGCTTAGGAGTCACTGAATACACGGCCAGTTGCAAAACCCTCCTTAGAAATCACTGCCTTAATCCATTTAAGAAAGGGGCAGAGCTCCTGAGTAGACACTTTTCCAGAGACATCCAGATGGCTAACAGACCCATGAAAAGATGCTCAACGTCACTCATGGGGGAAGCACAAAACCACAATGAGATACCACCTCATCCCTGTCAGAAATGGCTAAAATTAACAGAAGAAACAACAGGTGTTGGTAAGGATGCAGAGAAGGGGGAGTCCTTTACACTACCGGTGGGAACGCAAACTGGTGCAGCCGCTCTGGAAAACAGTATGGAGTTTCCTCAAAAAGTTCAAAATAGAACTACCCCACCATCCAGCAATTTCCTACTAGGTATTTACCCAAATATACAAAAATACAGATTCGAAGGGATATACGCACGCCAGTGCAGATTATCAACAAGCTACGGAAAGAGCCCAAATGTCTGCTGACTGAGGAACGGATAAAGAAGATGTAGACATGTACAATGGAATGTTACTCAGCCATCAAAAAGACATGAAATCTTGCCATTTGCAACAACATGGATGGAGCTAGAGTGTTTTATGCTAAGTAAAATAACAGAGACAAATACCATATGATCTCACTCATGGAATTAAGAAAGGAAACATGAACATATGGGAAGGGGTTGCAGAAGGAGACAGGGAAACAAACCATACGAGACTCTTAACAATAGAGAACAAACGGTTGATGGAGGAAGGAAGGTGTGGGATGGGGTAGATGGGTGATGGGCAGTAAGGAGGGCACGCCTTATGTTGAGCATTGGGTGTTAGATGTAAGAGATGAATCACTGAATTCTATTTCTGAAACCAATATTGCAAATATGTGTTAGCCGAAATTTAAAGGACAAACGAGAAAAGAAGTCACTGCCCGATGGCTCGAATGACTAGGAGTGTAGAAACGCAGATTCCTGGACCCTCCTCTGACTGTTCAAGGGAAATCTCCAAGGGGGAGGGGGGAGTTATCCAAGCATCCACATATGGGACCAGGCCCGGGACGTTTCCTAGCGCTGCCCTATCTATGGGAGCTTATTTCTCAGACCCACTAATTGGTAGCATCTGGGTCCCCTGCCCTGTTTGTCCTCCCCTGGTGTGACAGATTTTTCAAGCAAAAAAAAAAAAAAAAAGGGAAGGTGGAGATGCCGGGGATTGAACCCGGGGCCTCATACATGCAAAGCATGCGCTCTACCACTGAGCTACATCCCCTGGCTTCAGTTTGTTTTTCCTGCGACTGAGGATATCAGAAGCCGCATTTTCATCCCTTTTGCACGTTTCTTCCTTTCTGGACGTTTAGTGTCTCATCGATTCCGAGAGGCCTCCTTGCACCAGAGGAAGCCCACTGGCCAGGGGCGCCGGGCGCTTCACCCATAAAACCCCAGGCAGGAGAGGACAGGCGCGGTGGCCAGCGCTATGTCTATATGAATTGACCCGGAGGAACCCTATTACAGCTCATCCTCGTTAGTATAGTGGTGAGTATCCCCGCCTGTCACGCGGGAGACCGGGGTTCGATTCCCCGACGGGGAGGCTGTCTAATCATTTTAACAATGAGACCGGTTTTCCTGGCACTTGCGAAGCAGGGTACTTGATAAGTTCCCTCTTAGATATAAAATATGTGTATTTGTGAGTATGTTATTACTTCTGATTCTGATGGGTATCACAGTAACGATAAAAGATGGTAATTATATACCTCTTGCCATGCACTGGAGGGTGTTGATAAACGCTTTACAGGTGTGCACTCCTGTGAGGCCGGCAGGGGCTACCTGGTCAGGTTAGGCAGGTGAGGAAGTGCAGGCAGAGAGCAGCTCCAAAACTTGCCCCAGGTTGCATGGATCACAGTCTACTCAGGACACTGGTTACCTCTGGAAGCAAGGACTGTCGGCACAGGTGGGAACGACTCTAACCTTCCATTCTGGACATGTTCGTACTGCTTGAATTTTATTTTTCTCCCTCCTTTCCCTTCCCTTCCCTCCCTCCCTTCTACCTACCTTCCTTCCTTTCTTTCTTTTCCTCTTCTTTCCTTCCTTTCTTCTTTATTCGATTTTTACCAAAATGATACGTTTAAATGGTTTTTAAAGAACTACAGAGATAGGGGTTGCATGGAATTGTCAGTGTACTAAATGCCACCAAATTTTTTTCTTTGAAATGGTTAATTTTATGTTTTGTGCATTTCACCTCAATTTTTTAAATAATTACTTTTTTAAAAAAGATCAAGACTTGTTTGGGGGACAAAGGAATGGAAGGGGCAGATGGGAGTGTCAGTGGCTTCCGCCCATTCTGAAAGCGCCTGGAAAGCTGTGTATTCCACCATCTAACTTGACAGTCCCGTGCATGAAATTTTGCCTTTAGGGAAAGGATGCAAAAGGAAAAGCTGACATACAAACAACTTTGACTTATTTTGCTTCTTAGCATTGTTATTATACCGAATATCTGGTTAATGTGACTGGGCCAGGGGGTCATTAGGTGCTTACCAAACACTTATTAAATAACTTCACATCATGAAGCCTCCCCACTCCACATCCTCTCCCAGACATCACTCCCCTTCCATTTCCCAAAAGGAGAGGAAGCAGAGAACGCCAAACATGGACACCAACCTGTTAATTTCTAATGCTTTGAAGCTGAGCAGGTGCCACAGGTATGGCAGCCATGCTTGGATCTGAGTCACTCACTGCTCCGAGGGAAGTTACAATCCAGCCAATGTGTCCTCCACACTCCTTGGCTGGTCAGCATCCCTGTCACACCTTAGGCTGCTTGGGGAGTTGCACCCAATGGCTGACCTTGTTCCTATCACAAAGAAGGGGACTTGAGAAAGTGGAGTTCTGAGTCAGGTACCGCTCGTTCATTCATTCACTTGTTCATTAATTCAACGGATTTATTAAGCACATGTTACGTGCCAGGCACTGTTCTAGACCTTGAAGGATACAGAATTGACCCGCAGGGGGTCTGTCATTTCAGCTGGGGAGACAGAATGGACAAGGAAAAACAATATCTAAGCTAACAGTAAGGAGTAAGGGTCTAGCGTCGTGCTGGGAGGCGTGATCGGGGAAGTGGTCTCGGAGGCGGTGATCCTGAAGGAGGAGAAGGAGTAGGTCTAGCCTGTGAACCTGGCGGGTGTGGGTCCCTGCTGGTCCTGCACTCCCCACATAGATCCCCAGGTGGAGGACCCAGAGCGGTCAGTATCACCAGGAGGAGCAGAGCGGGGCGTGAGCAGCAGCAGCCGAAATAGCTCAGTTGGGAGAGCGTTAGACTGAAGATCTAAAGGTCCCTGGTTCGATCCCGGGTTTCGGCAGCTCCAGCTTCTTTCTTTTCCCCACGTGAAAAGGGGGCTAAAAATAAAAATAATAAAAAAAACAACAACACGCGAAGAGACGAAGTTAATTCTTTCCAATCATCAAGCCGGTTTCAGTTTACTTAAAAAAGCTCCGAGCGGTATCCACGAGAAACCAGAGCGGAGGGAAACTTCTTTGCAATCTAGGGAATTTCAACAAGGCTGTGTTTTTCCTGACTCCTTTTCTCCTATTTTGTAAACGAGTATTAATCTCTGTTACATGTTTGCTGATGTGTTTTCGTTCAGTTTGGCTTCTTGTTTATTAATTTCTGCTCCCTGAATTCTCGCGATCGAATCAAGGACGTAGCAGGGAACAGCCTCTCTAAGACGGAGTCGAATCGAAGGGGACTTTTGTTCTTCGGTTTTGAGGAAAAAAGAATAAAATATAGAACCCTTTGATGGATGTTGATGCTCGGCGGAACTTGTATGTGCCTTAAAAAGGGCACCTGAAGGCCACTTGTCAGAGCCAGTCCTCGTTAGTATAGTGGTGAGTATCCCCGCCTGTCACGCGGGAGACCGGGGTTCGATTCCCCGACGGGGAGGCTACGCGACACTCCTTTTTATCCTCTTTTCCTATTTTTCCATTTCTCTCCCAAACAAATCAAGTTCTTCCACCTATGCAGAAAACTCCTTACCCTGGGAAATCAGCCTGACTGTCCAGCGAGATTCGATCCAGCGGGCGCCCATTGAGGACCTGGTTGCTGTCACAGTCCAGCTCCCCATTGTCACAGGGTTAGGAGAAAGACCAAGTTCTCACACTGCGGGGTTATTTCTGTCCCCTGCATGACCACAGCGAGGCTGTGAAGTGCTCGGTTTGGTCGGTGCTGTCCCCGAACGAGATTGCCAACTTCCAAGGCCAAGAAATGCCCCTTCTGCCGCCAATAATTCTATCCTCTTGTATCTTGCCCGGGACCCAGGCTGGCTCTTTAAAAAGTTTATGGATTTGACACAGGAGGTCGGGGGACAATACACCGAAATGTATTCTCGTCTTAACTCCGTTTGGGACTCCTTCCTGAGTAGCTATCAGCCTTCCCAGGCTCCTACCCTTTCATTTGTTACCCTGGGTTTCACCCCCTCCCACATTCATTCTGCAAATATTTACTGAATGCTTATTAGGTGCCAGGCACTGTTCTAGGCACTGGGAGTGTGTGGAATGGGCAGGCCCCATGGGCGAGGTGTCCAGGAAGGTCCTGCTGAAGAACTGAGGATGAGAAGAAGCAACTCAGCAGAAGATCGGGGGAGCGCACCTGCTGGTAGAGGAAAGGGCAGGTGCAAAGGCCCTGAGGTGCAAAGGAGGGCGTGTGCTTGTGGAACAGCAAGGAGACAGGTGTGCCCACTGGAGAGGGAGAGAAGGAAGGAATGAGGTCAGAGAGAAAGAAGGGAAGTGGATTAGAGGGCCTTAAAGGCCAGACTAGGGAGTTTGGATTCAACTTTAGGGTTTTATGCAGAGAGGAAACACAATCGGGTTTGTTTTGAGCAGAGCAATGTGGCAAGAGAGAAAACAGGGGCACCTGCTGAACCGGACACGACCTCTTAGCTCATCCCCAAACCACGTCCAAAATACCACCTATGGTGACATCACCCCGTGCTGGGCCAAGGTCTCTCCCCACCGGAGTTCACATGATAACGATATCATTTGCTGTCCTGAGAACCCACAGGCAGGCCAGACCTTGTAGCAACGTTCTGTGCACGGCTCTTCAATGGCTGCACCCACCCTGGGGAGTAGGCCCTACTCAGATCTCCTTCTTGTGGATGAGGCCCAGAGAGGTGAGGATATGAAATCACAGCTGCCAGTCTGCTGTCCTGGGCTCCAGCTCAGTTACTCCTTTACCAGAGGAGGGTGTCAGGCATCAGCGGGCTGTAAGGGAGCTGACTGGGGACCAAGGTGGCAGGACATTCGGGGTGTGTTCTCCCCATCAGAGACAGTGACTTGTTTCTTGGCAGGAAACTCCAGCGCTGGTGGAAAGAGGTGAAGCCCCCGTTTTCTGCTCTCTCCTTCCTTTCAGCCATTCGTTCACCCCCGAGGGGCCTGGGGTGCTTCATAAACACTCTGCAGAGCTGTGCTAAGTGACAGTTAAAAATGTTAAAAATGGCTCTTTTCAGTGGCTTGTGCAAAGCAATTCCTCCCTCAAAGCCATGATTCTGGAGCTGGATCTGTTTCTTTTTAATTTGCTTATTTTTATATTAGAAGAGTTCTCTGGGAGGGGGGAAGGTCACCAAACCTCAAACTTACTGAAGGTTAGGATTTTTTTAATTAAGTTTTTTAATTCCAGTATAGTTAACATGCAGTGTTATATGAGTGTGTCAGGTGTACAATATAGTGATTCGACACTTCCATATGTCACTATACCCGGTGCTCATCACGACAAGGACGCTTAGTCCCCATCATTTATTTCAACCTGGAATGGTTTTAAAGGTCAGGGAACCAGACCTTTCTGGATGGAGGCACAATCAGGACAACACCCTTATTTATTGGAAAGAAACTAATTTTCCTTCCCTTCTTTTCTGTGATGAGCAACATTCAAAAATAGGTCTATTTCCCTTTGTTCCTTAGTCCTGATATCAGCTAGAATTTCAGCTGCAAGGCTATATAGAACGGGCCTATTTGGGAAGGTTTATTCTGGTTGGCTTATGCTAAACCCAAACATATTTAATTATACACATTTTTTATTTAGAGAAACAAGAAAAAAATCTTAAGAATAGAGTATAGCAGAGAATTTCAGAAAAGAAGGTAAAAGGGGAGGGGGATGTAGCTCAGTGGTAGAGCGTATGCTTTGCATGTATGAGGCCCCGGGTTCGATCCCCGGCATCTCCACTATGTTTTTCCTTCATTTTTTGTTTTCCTGATTCTTATTTTCTGTTCCTGTTCTTCATCATTAAAGCACCATATATGTGATTATTACAACTCCAGTCACTACCTGGAGGTGGGATTTTCACGATAGGCATGACCCTCCGTTTCTGAAACCGTAACACTCCTGCTGTACTTTTGTTGGAAGAGGCTAAGGGGAGCTGTTAGTGGAAAATTGTAAAGGCAAAGATCACCCAATGACTAAAACTACAGCTGCAGTGAGAAGGATCAACCTGGGGAGGTCAGGGTCCTTTTCCTGGCACTGTGACTGCAGTAAAAGGCTCGCAGCACTGGTGACTGATTCCTCGCCATCAGAGGGCAAGTATGGAAGGTCTGACTAATTTGGCCCTTGCCCTTTATTTGTGCTATTAATAACCCACCAGTTTGGGAGTGACCTGAAAGGAAACCAGCATTCCCGGCAGGCAGGATTTTGCTTCCTGCTTCATCAGCAACAGGTCATAAACAGAGTGAATGAATGAATGAGTGAATGAATGGCTTTGATGCACATACTGTTCATTTTTATATCTATACGCGATTCGTATTTTATCATTAAAAATCAAAGATGTTTTTTATTGAAAGAAGGGATCCTGTTGCATTCTGTGGGTTCAGTTCTTGGTCTGCACTGATAATGAATTCCTCACGCATCAAATCCTGTCTCTCATGTGACTTGACCTCATAGTTTAAAGCGTAAAAACTTCTCGTCTTAGATCTGGGGGGACGTGACTCTCGGCAAAGCGTTCACTTTTGAGATGAAACCCAAATTTATGAGATGACTCACCAGCTGGGGGGTGGCGTTTTGGTGACAGCTAAGGAGCTTCTGTGAAGGTTATTCCCAAATGTCAACAAGGTTTTAAGGGAACAAAATGTTGAGGTAACTTCTAAAGTTAACCAGGCCTAACACGAAACTAATTATATGCATCTGTTTTTACTTCGTATCTTATAATTAAATAGATCTAATAGCACACTGACAAGGAAAAAAATACCATGAGGCTTGTTGGGGAATGTAGCTCCCTAGAAAGGTAGTAATGAATCTTTGAAAAATATATCATTTTCAACTATTACATTTTATTTTACACCGAATAAAAAAAGTTCATTATATGACATCGCTGGAGTAGTCAAATTCAGAGAGGAAGAATGTAGAACAGTGGATGCCAGGTGCTGGGGGAAGGGGGAAGGGGGAACTTTTTTTTTTTTTTTAAGATTTTATTTATTTGACAGAGAGAGGGAGGGAGGGAGGGAGAGACTCCAGGATGATTGTAGAGCCTGTTGCGGGGCTCAATCCCCTGACTGATCACAGTCTGAGCCAAGAGCAAGAGTTGGAAATCCAACGACTGAGCCACCCAGGCGCCCCATGGAGCTTTTTTCTTTATTATTTTATTTTTACTTATTTATTTTTAAAGACTTTATTTGAGAGAGTGTGCCAGCGAGAGAGCACAAGCAGGGGGAGCAGCAGAGGGAGAGGGAGAAGCAGACTCCCCGCTGAGCAGGGAGCCCGATGTGGGGCTCTGTCTCAGGACCCTGAGACCATGACCTGAGCCAAAGCTCAGACGCTTAACTGACTGAGCTACCCCAGATGTCCCCCAGATGCCCCCAGGGAGTGTTATTTTGTTTTAGCTTTTTTTGAGCTGAAGTCACTTGAAAAATAGCAGATGCGGCGGGGGTGGGGGGG
>LNAC01000056.1:4212836-4240524 GCA_002007465.1 Ailurus styani | reverse complement strand
GATGGCGGCCGCTTCGGGGCCCTGAGGGGAGCGGCCGGGCTGAGAGGCCGAGGAGGGGAGCCTGTGGGCGGGGGGTGGTCGTGAGCGGGTGAGAGCGCGCCGGGCCCCGGGGGCCCGCACGGGGCTCGCTGCGCAGTGTGCGTGGGGGAGGCGGGGAGGCCGACGTGGGTCCCGCGGCCGCGCTGGCGTCACGCTCCGCGTCTCGTCGCAGCGACTGGGCCCTACGTGCGGGTGCCGCTCCGCAGCCCCGCGCCCTTTCTGGGGGAGGGGACCGCTGGCCGCGCCCGTCACGTGATGTCACCCCTTTGTCGGCTCACAGTCGGGGGAGGGGCCGCCTGGTCCTGGGTGTGGAGCTGCCTGTGCTCGGTCGCGGGACACAAGGGTGAGGCCCGGGGAAGAGCCTGCGGGATTGGCGGGGGCAGACATCGCTGGGGTGGGAGGGGAAGATACGTGAGGGCCGCCTTCACCGGACTGGTATTTATGGTTTTCTCCCTAGGGGTCTGACCTTGGCTTTGGAGCTTATTTGCACTTAGGGAGCCTGTTCTCGTATTTTCTCCAGTTAGCTTTTTTGGGTGAGGGTCGTTCCGGCAAACGTAAAACGATCAGTGACTTAGTGGTAGGATCGTGTTCACATGTGAGCCGTGTGCTATAGTCTTGGGTTCTTTTTATTATCTTGGTGACAGACAATGCAGATCTTCGTGAAGACCTTGACCGGTAAGACCATCACCCTGGAGGTGGAGCCCAGTGACACCATCGAGAACGTCAAGGCGAAGATCCAGGACAAAGAGGGCATCCCCCCTGACCAGCAGAGGCTGATCTTTGCGGGGAAACAGCTGGAAGATGGGCGCACCCTGTCTGACTACAACATCCAGAAGGAGTCCACGCTGCACCTGGTGCTCCGCCTCAGAGGGGGCATGCAGATCTTCGTGAAGACCTTGACCGGCAAGACCATCACCCTGGAGGTGGAGCCCAGTGACACCATCGAGAACGTCAAGGCGAAGATCCAGGACAAAGAGGGCATCCCCCCTGACCAGCAGAGGCTGATCTTTGCGGGGAAACAGCTGGAAGATGGGCGCACCCTGTCTGACTACAACATCCAGAAGGAGTCCACGCTGCACCTGGTGCTCCGCCTCAGAGGGGGCATGCAGATCTTCGTGAAGACCTTGACCGGCAAGACCATCACCCTGGAGGTGGAGCCCAGTGACACCATCGAGAACGTCAAGGCGAAGATCCAGGACAAAGAGGGCATCCCCCCTGACCAGCAGAGGCTGATCTTTGCGGGGAAACAGCTGGAAGATGGGCGCACCCTGTCTGACTACAATATCCAGAAGGAGTCCACTCTGCACCTGGTGCTCCGCCTCAGAGGGGGCATGCAGATCTTCGTGAAGACCTTGACCGGCAAGACCATCACCCTGGAGGTGGAGCCCAGTGACACCATCGAGAACGTCAAAGGGAAGATCCAAGAAAAAGAGGGCATCCCCCCTGACCAGCAGAGGCTGATCTTTGCAGGGAAACAGCTGGAAGATGGGCGCACCCTGTCTGACTACAACATCCAGAAGGAGTCCACTCTGCACCTCGTCCTGCGCTTGAGGGGCGGTGTCTTAAGTTCCCCCTTTTAAGCTGTTGACAAAGTTCATTGCACTTTTCTTTCAATAAAGTTGTTGCATTCCAAATAGTGTGTGTTTTTGCGGGGAGAGGGGTTCTTTTTAGTTTGGATGGGGTATCTAGGGGTCAGAGTTTTCCGTCTTACCAAGTGATTCTAGTAGCCAGAAAGTAAGAAATGTCAGTAAAAATCAGAGGTTGTAATTTACATATATAGCTTATATGTAGCTGTACTTGTAAACTACTGATTTTAAAAATACTGAGTTTGAGGTTGGTTTGTGAAGTAAGTGAGAATGGGAAAGTTTCTGGACTGCCAGCTGGAAGGAGATAGTAAAAAGAGGGTGGGGTGGTGGAACCTACAAAAGGAACCTGGTTTAATACGTAGGTTTATTTAAATTTACTTTGAGCTGCACAGAAAGCCGTTTTACCAGATATTAAGAATGGCAAGTAACGTATGAAAAAGTGGCTGACATTAAGCTTAAAAGTCTAGGAATTAGTGGTTATTTAGATAATGAAGATTGATTGAAATGTCACAGTTAAGTAGTCAAGATCATCCTCAATTTCCTGTAACTACAGATGAAGCAACTGTCTTCACTTGGGAAAATTTATAGCAGCTTTTATCCCATCAGATGCTGCTGGCGAGGGGTTCTTTGTCATAACTACGAAGGTGGAAGCTAGGGAAGCTGGTTTAATGTTAAGTTATCACCAGGTGGTAGGTACCCCAGAAATTAGAACCATTAAAGGGCTTAGGAAGGAACTGTTCCCAAAGCACCACTGCCTTGCACTTATCCTGTTCTAGGGTGTCCATGTGCAACCTTAGGTGTACAGGAAATTTTTGTGTTGTCTACCAAAAGTAAACTAGCTGAAGTCTACATTCCTAGCTTTAGGGATCAAACTAGAAAATGCCATTTCAGAAGTCTGTAAATCTTAGGCAAATTATTAGTTGCAGTTTTTCACTTTGTTGATAGCAGTGCACAAAATGTACAGTGCACTTAATTTCCATGACTCACCCATATAAATTGACGTACAGGTTAAGAAACTCCACTAGTGCTTCTGGTCACCTAATTAGGTGACCTGCAAAAAAATACGCTCATTCCAAACTGGTTCTAGCATCGGGTAAAACCTCAATAGCACCTGAAAACGCCCACTGTACAGGACAGGCATCACATGGTTCCTAAGTCAGTGATAATGAGTGGTTTTTATCTTCCAGGGGTGCCTAGCTGGCTCAGTGGGGGTGTGCAACTCGACCTCAGGTTTGAGTCCCACGCTGGGTATTAGGGTTACTTAAACGTAGTTTTCCAAGTACAAGAGATTGAGTGGCTTACAGCTTTTGATGCTGTGGGGCTGGGACGTATTGTTACATGTGAGGTTCTCTCACGGTGGAGGCCCTGAGTGCCTTGTGCAGAGCTAGAGGGATCTTGGCATTGGAGCAGGAGAGCACCGGAGGGTAAATTCCGTCTAATAAAACATCCTGGTGGGGATGCCCAATTGCGAACTCACTGAAGATCACTTGGTCCTTTGAAGTAAAGTGCTGCCTGTCAAGTTTCATGAAAGGAATTGCTAATTACAAGTGTAAATACTAGAAAAGATCTGAAAAACAATTACAAACATGGTAAAATCGATGGAGAGAGTTCATATAAGCTGACTCCCATTCGCTGGTTATTTCTATCACAACATATACACATTGTGTATCATAAAGTCAAAGATAGTCTAAGTTAATAATTTCCCAGTGTTAACTTTTTTGCCCCGGTGATGACTACTTTCAAGGTTTGGTACTTTTGGACTTTTACCCTCTATTATATAACAAATACACCATAGTTACTTATGTACAAACGTGTACACGTGTATGTGTAACAAATAGGACCATTCACAATATAGAGTTTCTTAGCTTTTTTTAAGCTGAGTAATTATGGATGTTTTCATGTCCCCTCATTCTCATGATCTACCGCACTTTTTTTTTTTTTAAAGATTTTATTTATTTGACAGATCACAAGTAGGCAGAGAGGCAGGCAGAGAGAGAAGGAAGCAGGCTCGGTGCTGAGCAGGGAGCCCGATGTGGACCTCCATCCCAGGACCCCGAGATCATGACCTGAGCGGAAGGCAGAGGCTTTAACCCACTGAGTCACCCAGGCGCCCTCTACCTCATTCTTTTTAATACTCTTGCTGTTTCATTGAATGGATGCCCTATGATTTAACCTGTGCACCAACATTTGTTACCAGGTTTTTGCTGTTCTGCTGTTGCAAAGTACATCCTTATGCACAGCTGCTTTTATACTAATATTTTGAAAGTATGGCATAAATATGAGATTTCTATGTAATAACTTTCTCAGAGATAATTAAAAATCTGCTTTAGAACTTATAATTATTTGTCCCATGATATTTTTCTATTTTTAATTTTTTGAGTAGGTAATGCTTCACGTGTTTTAGATACATAAAAAGTTTAAAATAGGGGCCCCTGTGTGGCTCAGTCGGTTAAGCCTTCGACTCATGATTTCAGCTCAGGTCATGATCACAGGGTTGGGAGATCAAGCCCCAGGTCAGGCTTCCAGCCAAGTGGGGAGTCTGCTAGAGTCTCTCTCCCTCTGTTCCTCCCCCTGCTTGCACTCTCAAATGTCTTTAGGGGCACCTGGGTGGCTCAGTGGGTGGAGTGTCTGCCTTTGTCCTGGGATCCAGCTCTGCCTCTGGCTCCCTGCTCAGCGGGGAGTCTGCTTCTCCCTCTCCCTCTGCCCTCCCCCCACCTTGTGTGCTCTTTCGCTCTCTTAGTTCAATAAATAAATTTTTTTTAAAAAATCTTCAAAAGTTTAAAATAGTATATGATGTCCTCCGTGCCTTCTTCCATCCATCCAGTTCTCCAGCGCCATCCCTGCCCCAATGTACTGTAAGAGTCTATGCATATGCAAGCAACCGCTAATTGTCAATATCCTCTTTTACAAAAGGTAGTATACTGTTTGTGGCCTGTCTTGTACCTTGCTTTTTCACTTTACAGCTTTTATAGTTTTGACAAGCATTCTAATATCTTTTCATTTTACATAAAGGAAAAATACCTCATGTAATTTTCTCAAGAATAAAATCACCAAGTTAACACAATCCCCCGTGAAACATTTACAGGCCCCTCCAACAAATACAGGAGCCATAGTGATACAGTGATGAATAAGAAGCATTTCTGCTATTAAGGGGTCTTCGGTCGATTTATTTATTTATTTTTAAAGATTTTATTTATTTATTTGACACAGAGAGAGAGATTACAAGTAGGCAGAGATGCAGGCAGAGAGACAGGGAGAGGAGGAAGCAGGCTCCCTGCTGAGCAGAGAGCCCGATGCGGGCCTGGATCCCAGGACGCTGAGACCATGACCTGAGCCGAAAGCAGAGGCTTTACCCCACTGAGCCACCCAGGCGCCCTCTTCAGTCGATTTAAAGAACAGATGCTAAACTTGTTCAGTTTCACGGAGTGACTTAAATCTCAAAGTACTCTGAAGTTTGGTTTTGCACATGAATTAATGCTATGAGAGGATTCACTTACACAAACGAGTCTTGAATACACTAGAAAAGCATGTAGCTTGCATTTATTTAAAATAGTGTTCCTTTTTATGTTTTGTCTGAAAGCACAACAAAATTCTCGCCAAGTTGCAAATATGGCCCTCACAGAGGTATATTCTAACATCTTGGCAGAAGTGCCTTTTAATACAGGGTTAGCCACGGCAGTGTGTAGTGCTCATTTCTGCCGGAAGAGGGAGCGCCCAGGACAGGTTTTGGTTTCGTCATGAGGCCTGCAGCGCCCCCAAGCGGTTATGGCTGACCAAGCAATTTATGCTTTTACCTAACTCCCTACAGAGGCTTTTTACTGTCCCACTGGTTCTGGCCCCAGTGCCTTTTACTTTCTTTTCCTTTCAATCCTGCAGCCGCTTCCTGTTGGAATTATTCCACAACATCTAATGTAGCTGTTAGTCAACGTAGAACCTCTATTACTGTATCTCATCAGATCTAACCCCTCAAAATGCTGTCTTCCCTGCTTCCCTTACTGGCTGGCTGGGCACTGTCTTTTCTCCAGATGCTCCCTTCCATTTTCCACCTTTATCCACTCAAGTTGCTCCCTCTTCCTAAAATACCGCCACTCCCACTTTAAAGCAAATCCTACCCAATGTCAAGACCCAACTCAAACATTGTACTAACTAAAGTTCCTTGACTGTCCTGACTGGACGTTATCTGAATTCCCCAAATCTCCTAGGTCTTCCTAAATTTTTTTAAAAAGATTTTATTCATTTATTTATTTGACAGAGAGACAGCAAGAGAGGGAACACAAGCGGGGGGGCTGCTGAGCAGGGATCCCAGCACGTGACCCGAGCTGAAGGCAGGCGCTTAAGGACTGAGCCACCCAGGCGCCCCCCCTCTGTGTTTCTTTATAGCAAGACAGAGCTAGGGCTCTGGCCTCTTCTGTGTGGTCTTTTTTGGGGGGAGGGGAGGTCATCAGTAAGATGGCTGAGCAGTTCCACACGTCACATACAGATCTGACAATGTCCAGAGGAAGAAAGAGTGGCTTCTCATTCCTGTGACTCTTGTTAGGAGCCCCACTTCGGGCTCCCTGCTCAGTGGGGAGTCGGCTTCTCCCTCTGCCTCTGGTCCTCCCCACTGCTCTGCTCTCCCCACCCTACACTCAAATAAGTAAATAAATAATCTTAATAAAAAATTTTTTTTAAATATTTGAAAACAGATTAGACTCCCCCCACCCCAAGTATTTCCCTGCCACAAGAGATTCCTGAAGGTTTGGGAATAAATTATTTTTGGCATCTACATGTTAAGTCCAGGCTGAAGGGAAGAAAAGTAATTACTGGGAGGATCAATTACTTCGGGCCCTGCTGTTTCCCTAGGACACTGACAAGAGTTATTAGGGATGAGATGCTGTCTTTCATGGACTCTTCATTAGTACTTTCCCGAAACAAGACAGCTCTAGAAGTGCTTAAGTGACCCCTACTGGGTCTCCTAATTTGCCTGAAAAGAAACTGGATCAAGAACCAGGTTCTTGGGGCATCTGGGTGGCTTATCCGGTGAAACATCTGCCTGCGGCTCAGGTCATGATCCCGGGGTCCTGGGGCTCCATGCTCCATGGGGGGCCTGCTTCTCCCTCTGCCGCTCCCTCTGCTTATGCTCTCTCTGTCTGACAAATCAATCAATAAAATCGTAGAGCAGGGTTTCTCAAACTTAGTACTACGGACCTCTGGCCTCGGTCATTCTCTGGTGTGGGGGCCGCCCCGACCACTGGAGGGTGTTCAGCACCATCCATGGCTTCTACTTACCAGACTCCAGCAGCCCCCAGTGTGACAGCCAAGAATGTCACCAGAGATTGCCAAAGTCACCCGCCCCTCCTGTACCCCTGAGAACCACCGGATTTGACCAAATCATGAGGCCTTAGGCTGGCTGTGTTACCATCTTAAAAAAAAAAAAAATCAAAATGAGCAAAGGAACATGGTTGTAGGTGTAGGGGTAGGAGCTAAAAACAGTGATGATGAAACCGGACACCTTATTCTGTCATCCTGATAAAGGTCAGTGTCACACATCTGCAGACAGGTGGTTCGTAAATGTGTGCAAGAGGACACCGATGGACTCGGTGAAAGTGCACTCTCTCCGCCCTCCCCAGAGGCTCTGATTCAGCAGGGCTGGGAATCTGCGTTTTTAGTCAAACCCGTGAGGATTCTGGATTTTTTTTTTCAAAGGATGGGTTTCTCTCTTTCTTTTTTCTTTCTTTCTTTTTTTTTTTTTTAAGATTTTTATTTATTTATTTGACAGAGAGAGAGAGAGAGAGATCATAAGTAGGCAGAGAGTCAGGCAGAGAGAGAGGGAAGCAGGCCCCTGCTGAGCAGAGAGCCCGATGCGGAGCTCGATCCCAGGACCCTGAGATCATGACCTGAGCCAAAGGCAGACGCTTAACCCACTGAGCCACCCAGGCGGCCCAAAGGATGGGTGTCTGATATATATTTTTTATTTTTATTTTTTTTAAAGATTTCATTTATTTATTTGACACAGAGAGAGCGCGATCAGATCACAAGTAGGCGGAGAGGCAGGCAGAGAGAGAGGAGGAAGCAGGCTCCCCACTGAGCAGGGAGCCCGATGCGGGCCTCGATCCCAGGACCCTGAGATCATGACCTGAGCCGAAGGCAGAGGCTTTAACCCACTGAGCCACCCAGGCGCCCTGATATATGTATATATTTTAAAGAGTTCTATTTATTTATTTGACAGAGGGAGAGACACAGCGAGAGAGGGAACACAAGCAGGGGAGTGGGAGAGGGAGAAGCAGGCTTCCTGCTGAGCAGAGAGCCCGATGCGGGGCTCGATCCCAGGATCCTGGGATCATGACCTGAGCTGAAGGCAGCAGCTAAACGACTGAGCACCCAGGTGCCCCCTGGATTTTTTTTTTTTAAGATTTTATTTTTAGGTAATCTTTACACCCAACGTAGGGCTCAATCTCACCATCCCACGATTAAGAGTCACACGTTCTACTGATTGAGCCAGCCAGGAGCCCCTCACCTTCTACTTTTCATTGGTGGCACACCCCCCAAAAAACTGCTTTCTTACTGGGGTGCTCTCCCAAGAACTGGGCCAAATCCTTTGCTGTGTGGGATAATCCAGGTCCAGCTTCCCGGTGTGTGTGGGAATCCCCTCTGGGGACACACCCAGCAGGTGCCGGCAAAGCAAAGGTGCCAAGCAATTCGTGAATCTGCACTGTAAAAATCCAGAAAAAAAGCTTCTTACATTTTGGGATACAAATCGTGCATTGCTCTCCTCAACCATCTCCCCAAACCTTTTGTTAAGATTTTCAAACATACAAAATGTTGAAAGAATAATGCAACAAATAGTATAACAAATCCTCCTCCTGATTCAATCATTTACATTTTGCTGTATCTGCTTTATCTATCTAGCTTGATCATTTGAAGGCAAATTGCAGACTTCATATTTTGAGCCCTGAAGAGTGGCTCTTCGTCTTGTCTTTCCTAGGAAGGGCATTCTCCTACACAACCACGGTGCTCTTATCCTCCAGTAGAATGAAGAACCATAATTCTAGCTATGATCCATTCTATCTATAATAGATAATTCTATGATCTAGATCCATAGTTCTATCTTGACCTATGATCTAGCTATCTACCTTCAGATTTTCCTAATCGTCCCAAGAATGTCTGTATAGCCGATTTATTCCTTGAACCAGCATCCAATAAAGATTTATGCTTCATCTCTTCCCCTTCTTCCTTCTTCCCCTCTCTCCACCCTTCCTCCCTACCACTCCCTCTCTCTGGTTGTCAAATAATCCTTTATCGAAACATTTTCCCTTCTAGTCTTTTTTTTTTTTTTTTTAAGATTTGTTATTTATTTGAGGGGAGAGTACAAGTAGAGTGGCAGAGGGAGAGGGAGAGAGTCTCAAGCAGATTCCCCACTGAGCACAGAGCCTGATGCGGGGCTCAATCCCAGGACCCCGAGACCATGACCCAAGCCGATACCAAGAGTCGGACACCCAACCGACGGAGCCACCCAGGCGCCCCTCTTTTCCAGTTCTTAAGTAGCTGGACCTTCCACTGATATCATGATGGTGGTGGCCGTCAACACTGCAGCCCACAGGTGGGGCAGTCCCCAGAGTCTCACAATGGTTCCAGAGAGTTCTCTGGCCAAGCACCAGTGCTCCATCTGCCGGGCAGTGTTGACAGTCTCATCAACAATCATACTTCCACTGAGCCTAATGTTTTTATGCTTCTTTCCATCTCTTGGAGGTCCTTGAGGATTTTGATGACCTGCCTGGAGGTAGAAGGTACCACCTCAGTGAGGGTCTGTCTGGTTCTGGAGCTCAGTGACGCTGTTGCCCTCAGACCCCTCCATCCATCGTCTGTTGTGTTGGCGTTGTCATCACCAAGACAGACCCCGGGGGCTGATCTTGGGGGCCAGGGCAGACATGGCACCGACTTCCTTACCAGTATATCTCAGAGATATGACCTTGGAAAAGCCATGCTTAGGTGACCATGCCTTCAGCCACCCACGTTCGCGTGCTGACAGGGTGGAGGGCCTCTCCCATTCTCGTCCAGGGGAGGGCAAACCTTCTCTCCCTTCACCCCACACCCCTTCCTCTCCCAGTCTAGGCCAGTGCTCTGCCTTATTTTATCTCCTAAGGATTGCCATTGACTTTGGAGGAGCAGACCTGCCGGATTCTGGATTCATCGGATCGTTTCCTCATGGATGTGCACCATTTTGAAAAATACAATGCAAGGCAGAACGGATTTACTGTGTGGGATTTGCACTCCCTTCTCCACCCGCCCCTCCCGTAGTCTTTGGGGCCCAGCTAATATCTCCTTCGCGTCCTTGTGTTCAGGGTGAAGTGTTCACCTTCCTCTCCTTGTACCTCCAGGGGCGTCCATCAACACATACCGTCGCTAGCCTCCGAAACATAGCCAGGCTCTGGCGGCTCCGCCAGCACCGTGGTCCAAGCCACAGACTTCCCTCCTCCTATTCCCCTAGCTGGTCTCTCTGCTGTCTCTGGGGCCCTGCACCAGCCACTCTCCTCCCTGCTGTGTGGGGCGCACAGATTTCTAGGAGGTATGATGGCTCGAGCCCATGGCCCTCATTCCTCCTTTGAACTCTGTCTTTGGGCAAATGCACCAACCAAGAGGGGAAAGCACATGGGGTGTGAAGGAAAAGGGTGAGCTCAGGGACCCCTGGAAGGTGACTGTCTTACGTCTTCCCACGTGCTGGTTTGCCAGCCCCAGTTAGCTGTTGAAAACCGGAAGCCCTCCCCTGCTTAAAACCATCCAAGGACCACACGTCCCCCTGAGAGCACCAACCCAGTCCTTGGACTTGGCTCCCCTCCGCAGTCTTTTCAAGGTTTTCTTCTGCCTCAGGCCCTTTGCAGCCTCCTCTGCCTGGAATGCCTTTGCTGACATTTCTCCTCAGGGCCCTTCTGCTCTTCCAGAACTCCGCACCGACCTCCCTGCCCTGCCCACCGTCGGGGGCTACCCTCTGGCAAGTTATCAGTGTTAACTTTCTGACCGGTGGTGTTGAGTGCGCTGTTGGTTCCCTACCCCTGAAGACGAATAACTGACACATACCCAGAAATGGACATTTCTTGGGGCTGCTCAGTTGTTAGGTGTCTGCCTTCAGCTCAGGTCAGATCCCAGGGTCCTGGGATCGAGCCCCGCATCGGGCTCCCTGCTCAGCAGGGGAGCCTGCTTCTCCCTCTCCCGCTCCCCCTGCTTGTGTTCCCTCTCTCGCCGTCAAATAAATAAATAAAATCTTAAAAAAATAAAAACAAATGGACATTTCTTAAGAACTCTGTGAGTAAGGCATGGCTACCCCTCAGATTGACTCATGTGCGACGTGAGGTCTCCAGGCGGTCGGGGTCCCGCCTCACGCTCCCGGGGTCCTGGGCGCCGGGCTCTCGGACCCCCCACCGAAGCACCCCGAACGGGGTGGGGGATGCTCTCCCCCTTAGCTTCGCTGCTCTGACCACAGCATTTGCAGCTCAGGACTCGAAGCTTCTGAATCAGGCGCCGATTCTGAGAAGCAGCGCTTTACCTCCTCCTGGGCTGGGGGTTGAGCCACTGCCCTGAGCCAGGGGCTTGCGAAGAGTCCGCCAGGGGCCCATTTAGGGGCGGCCGAAGGAGCAGCTTCAGGGACTTCTTGGGAGTCACTCCGTGGTGTGGAAGAATGAAAGACCACCCCGTGGTCCCAGGTTTGCCCCATGAGCCTAAAGTGATGGCCACACGTGGTTACTTAAAGTTGAATTAATTAAAACGACAGAAAACGATTCCTCCGTTGCAAGGGCCAGTCTCCCAGTGCTCCGGAGAAAACGCAGGGCCAGGGGCCACCGTCCTGGGGGCCGCAGATCTCCGATGTTCCCGTCACCTCGTGCCTCACAGCTTGCAGGCTGCAAATGCACAATTAAGGTGCTGACACGTTCAGTGTTGGGAGAGAGCCTGCTCCCTGGTTCACGGGTGACAATCTTCTCCCTGTGTCCTCATGTGGCGGAGGGAGCGAGGGAGTTCTCTGGGGTCTCTTTTTCGCTTGCTTTTTGGTTTTTAAAGATTATGTATTTGTTTGAGAGAGAGAGCACGAGCAGGGAGAAGGGCAGAGGCAGAGGGAAAAGCAGACTCCCCACTGACCAGGGAGCCCGAGGCGGGGCTCGATCCCAGGACCCCAGGATCATGACCTGAGCCGAAGGCTGTCACTTAATTGACTGAGCCACCCAGGCGCCCTGAAAATACTTTATTATTATTATTTTTTTAAAGATCTTATTGGGACACCTGGGTGGCTCAGTTGGTTAAGCAGCTGCCTTCAGCTCAGGTCATGATCCCAGGGTCCTGGGATCAAGTCCCGCATTGGGCTTCTCGCTCGGTGGGGGGCCTGCTTCTCCCTCTCCCTCTGCCTGCTACTTTGCCTGCTTGTACTCTCTCTGACAAATAAATAAATAGGATCTTAAAAAAAATCTTATTTTTTTTAAAAGATTTTTTAATTTTTATTTGACAGAGAGAGAAAGATCACAAGTAGGCAGAGAGGCAGGCAGAGAGAGAGGAGGAGGCAGGCTCCCTGCTGTGCAGAGAGCCTGATGCGGGCCTCCATCCCAGGACCCTGGGATCATGACCTGAGCCGAAGGCAGAGCCTTTAACCCACTGAGCCACCCAGGCACCCCCCCCAAAAATCTTATTTTTAAAAAAATTATCTCTACCCCCAATGTGGGGCTTGAAGCTACACCCCCAAGATCAAGGGTTGCGCGTTCCACCGACTGAGCCAGCCAGGCACCCCAAAAGTACTTTTTTTGGATCAGTACATACGGATCCTCCTTTTCTGTTCCCAGCTGCAAAATATTCCATTGTGTAGGTTTGCCCTACTATCATAGCCACTAACCACACATGGCTATTTACATTTCATTAGTTTACATTTAACAGAATTAGTTCCTCAGTGGCACTAGCCACATTTCGAGTGCTCAGTAGAAAGATTTGTTGGGGCTAACATCCTGGGCAGCGCAGACAGAGACAAGTCCCATCATCACAGAAAGTTCTGCTGGATGGCCCATCATCTCGTGAAGCAATCTCCTCCTGTTGGGCATTCACGCGGCGTCCGATATTTCACTTCTACGTAATCAGTGCGGCAAAAGCTATTCTCACACAGGGACCTTTGCCCACACGTGCAGGCATATCTGAAAGACAAAATTCACACGTGCAGGCCTATCTGAAAGACAAACTTCTCAAGGGAATTGCTGGGTCAAAGGGCACATGCATTTTGAATTTATACAGGCTTTGCCAGATCCCCTGGAAAGAGCTTATACAGGGGCGCCTGGGGGGCTCAGCTGTTAAGCATCTGCCTTCGGCTCAAGTCATAATCCCAGGGTCTTGGGATTGAGCCCGGCATTGGGCTCCCTGCTCAGTGGGAAGCCTGCTTCTCCCTCTCCCACTCCGCCGCTTGTGTTCCCTCTCTCCCTGTGTCTCTCTCTCTGTCAAATAAATAAATAAAATCTTTAAAAAAATAACAAAATAAAATAAAATGTCACGCACTTTAGCTAAGTCAAGGGTCCTGTGTAACTGCGGTTGCCTAAATCTTGGGTCCCAAGAGCCAATCACTCAACCAGTCTCTAAGGATGAGGACCAGATGACAGCCCTTTACTTGCTCAGGTAAATGAACAGAATGTCCCTTGATAACTAAGTCTCCAGTGAGAAACATCACATTTTTAAAAAAGTGACAGCCAGGGACCCTTACAGTCTGTCATAGCTTTGGGGATCCCGGATCTGATTCTGGCTCTCCCTGCCCCTCATCCACCAGAGCTAATAATTAGCACACAGTTCAACACCTAATGACAGGGTGAGGCCATCGATATAAACACCCCACGCCCTCCTAAAGGACAAAGTTCCCAACTGATATACAAAGGGCTTCAAGAAATGTTTTTCACTCGGAAAGTGGATCTTGTCGAGTGGAATACTGAACGAGGTCTTTCTTATGTCGGGGAAAACTTGAAATCCTGCTTAAGTCAAAACTGCCCTAAGATCCCATTATCTGCCCTGCCAAGATCAAAGTTCGAGAAGCCCAGGGCCAGGTTGGAGGTGGGGAACCCGGCTTTGTCGGCTACTGTTGGCAGAAGTGTGAATTTGTCTAAGCTCTTTGGGGTTTTTGTTTGTTTGTTTGTTTAATAAGATTTTATTTATTTATTTGATGGAGAGAGAGGGAGCACAAGAGGGAACAACAAGGGAGAGGGAGAAGCAGGCTTCCCGCCGAGCAGGGAGCCCGATGCGGGGCTCGATCCCAGGACCCCGGGGATCATGACCTGAGCCGAAGGCAGACGCTTAACAACGGAGCCACCCAGGTGCCCCACTGCGTGACATTTTAAAAATAATTCTGTACACCCATGTTTATAACTAGCACTGTTCCAGCGGCCAAAAGGCAGAAACAACCCACATGTCTATCAAGGGACAAAGGGATAAACAAAGAGCCATCCGTCCCTACAATGGAATACGATACAGCCACGAAGGGGAAAAGAGACGGTGACCCCCGCCACAACACGGGTGAACGTGGAGGACGGGACGCAGGGTGAAATATGCCGGTGACAAAGGACAGCTATTGTACGTTTCACTGAAATGAGGTCCCCAGAGGAGTCAAGTCCACAGAGACAGAAAGTAGACGGGGGTGGGGGTGGGGGGAGGAATGGGGGTTTAGGGCCTCAGGGGACGGGGGCTCAGTTCTGGAGATGGATGGCAGTGGTGGTCGCGCTTTCTGCCGTGAACTGTACCCTTCCCATGGCTCAAGTGGTAAAAAAAAAAGTGCTCATGTGCACAGAGGAAAGACGTGGAACAGAGGTTAGGAAATAGGTGGAGGAACAGAATAGTCATAGACACTTTCATTCGGGAAGATTTTTAAATGTTGCCTGAAAAAGGCACCACTTGCCATCCGTGTACAGCATTCAAGGGCGAGCTGGTGCACCAGGCGTCTGAAAGAGTCCGGGCAGCACACCCCAGCGGAGAGCTCAGGACCCAGGACCCCAGGACCCAGGACCGTCCCCAGACACTCCCAATACTTCCAGCAGCCACAAGGGGGCGCAGCGAAGTGGCTGGACACCCCAGAAAGAGCGATGCTAAGGCTGTCTCCCTCTCTCTCTCTTTTTTAAAGATTTTATTTATTTATGTGAGAGAGGGAGAGAGAGTAAGCAAGAGCATGAGAGGGGAGAAGGTCAGAGGGAGAAGCAGACTCCCTATGGAGCTGGGAGCCCGATGTGGGACTCGATCCCAGGACTCCAGGATCATGACCTGAGCTGAAGGCAGTCGCTAAACCAACTGAGCCACCCAGGCGCCCATGTGTCCCTCTCTCGCTCCCTCCCTTCCTCTCCCTTTCCCTCTCTTCCTCCCCCATCCTGGCGTTTCCTTCTTGTCCTCCTTGAAAACATTTTTTTTAATAGACCTTATTTTTTAGAGCAGTTTCAGGTTCACAGAAAAACCGAGGGCTGGGGGTTGCAGAGAGTTCCCACATACACCTTGCCCGCCCCACGTGCACGGTCTCCCCCTCACTAGTGTCCCTCACCAGAGTGGCATCCTTCCCTTCTTCAAATTGTGCTGACAGTCACATAACATAAAACGCCCCGTTTTCAGCGTTTTAGAGTGCACCATCCAGGGGCGTCTTGTCCATTTGCAACATTGTGCAACCGTCCCCTCTACCTCGCTCCAGAACTCGTCATCGCTCCCAAAGGAAACTTCATACCTGCTAAGCGGTCGCCCCTACTGTCCCTCCCCCAGCTCCTGGCTGCGCCGATCTGCGCTCGCTGTCTCTGCTGACGCCCCTGTTCCAGACGTTTCTCAAACACGGAGTCACACGTGGTGTGGCCTTCTGCGTCCAGGTCCCTGTCTTCAAGGTTCATCCACCACGTAGCTGTCCTTCTTCCTCTTCGTGTGGATGGACCACATTCTATGTATTCATGCCGCTGTTGATGGATACTTGAGTTGTTTCTCCAATGGTTTAAAGTGGCAAATTTTTTGAAAAGATTTTATTTGTTTATTTGAGAGAGAGAGTGTGCATGGGTGTTGGAGGCCCAGGGAGAGGGAGAAACAGACTCCCCGCTGAGCAGGGAGCCTGATGCGGGGCTCGATCTCAGGACCCCAGGATCATGACCTGAGCTGAAGGTAGACGCTTCACTGACTGAGCCACCCTAGGCACCCCGAATATCTTATTTTTAAATAATCTCTACACCCAATGTGGGGCTTGGACTTACAAGATCAAGAGTCCCATGCTCCACCAACTGAGCCAGCCAGCACCCCAATATTGCATTTCTTAAAAACCAGCAGAGACATAAAAGCCACATGCATGATCCAAGTATGTGAAATGTCCAGAATCGGCCAACCTGGAGAGATAGGATATGGATTGGTGGTTGCCAGGGGCTGGGGGAGGAGGTGGAACGGGCAGTAACGTGAATGGGCCCGGGGTTTTATTTTGGGTTGATGAAAATATTTTGGAACTCGACAGAGATGGGGGTCACCTAGCATTATGGGTGGACCGAACGCCATGGAACTGTTCCCAGTAGAAGTTAGTGTTCTTTCACCTTAATGAAAAAAAAAGAAAGAAGCCAGTCCCCCCAAAACCAGATACTGTATGATTCCGCTTATACAAAGTATCTAAAGCAGTCAAATTCACTGAAACAGAAAGTAGAATCCTGGTTGCCAGGGGCTATGGGAGGGAGGAAGCTAGGGGGACGTTGTTTACGGGGACAGAGTTTTGCTTTTGCAAGATGCAGAAGTTCTGGAGACAAGATGGTAAATTTTATGTATTTTTTGTTAACCCCCATTAAATTTTTTAAAAGTCTTTTCAAAAACCAAGCAGAAAGAAATATGCCATGCTATTAAGATTTGTTCAAGTTGGATGCCAGGTATATGGCATTCATGATATTATTCTCTGGACTTTTAAGATATTCCCCAATCAGGAAATATATCTGAAAGCACTTCCTTGGGATACGTGGGGGAAAAACCGATCAATAAATTTTTTCAGCTTTTGTGCAAACTTTTAGACTTTAAAAGTCGCAGTCGGCCTTTGTCTTTTAAATTATATTTCTGATTTATATTTAATTATCTTTTAAATTATATTTCTAAAGATGATCTTTTGATTATATTTATTAGGTACAAAAAGCATACCTAATATATACACATGATTAAGGGAATTCAGCAGGATTGTTTAGTTACCTACCACCGCCTCACAAACTACTCCAGACTCGGGGGCAGAAAACCACGAAGTACGAGGATCATGTCACCCCCCTCTGGTGGTGACTGGGCTCCGCAAGGCGGTGCCCGCACAGCCCCGTCAGGTGCTTGGGTGGGAAATGGTTGGGGGGAATGGAGAAGCTTCCTCATTCGCAGGGCTGGGCCCTCAGTGGGGTTGTGGCCAGAACACAGCACAGAGCAGCGTCACGTGGCCTGCGCACCAGGGGGAGCCCGGTGGACCTGCTTCGCCTCCCCCCATCAGCCACATCATGAGCGTCAGAAGCAAATATAATCGAAGGTGCGACTTCAAGGTCACGTTATTAAAAAAGAGCTCGGTTGTCCTCCAGTCACACCGCCTGCCTTCCCTCCGGCCGGAATGTGGCCAGGGTGCTGGGTGGGCCAGCTCTGACCCTGGGCAGGGGCAGCGGCAAGCCCGCAGCCCACAGGCAAAGGGAAAAGAATTAACCTCCACATTTTTGTTGGGATTTTTGCCTTTTTTTCCCCACTGTGATAAAAAATATATAACACAAAATGTACCGTCTTAACCATTTAAAAAAGAGATTTTATTTATTTATTTGACAGAGACAGTACAAGCGGGGGACCAGCAGGGAGAGGGAGAAGCAGACGCGTAACCAACTGAGCCACCCAGGCGCCCCCCCATCTGAACCATTTTTTATTAAAGATTTTATTCACTTATTTGACAGAGAGAGAAAGAGATCACTAGCAGGCAGAGAGAGAGAGGGAGAAGCAGGCTCCTCACTGAGCAGAGAGCTCTACATGGGGGGTACGCGGGGCTCGATCCCAGGACCCTGAGATCAGGACCCGAGCAGAAGGCAGAGGCTTAACCCATTGAGCCACCCAGGGGCCCCCATCTTAACCATTTTTAAGAGTGTAGGTCAGTGATATGAAATATATACAAAATGCTGTGCTCAGATCTCTGGAACTTTTTCATCTTGCAAAACTGAACCTCATCAACACTAACTCTCTGTTCCCTGCCTCCCAGCTCCAGACCCTGGCGACCACCATCCAACTCTATAAATCTGACTGCTCTGGGCCCCTCGTGTAACTGGACTCTGTATTCGGCTTTTGTGACTGGCTAGCTTGTTTCCCTCAGCACGTTCACAAGCCTCATCCATGTCGTAGCATGTGACAGAATTTCATTCCTAGTTTTTAAGGCCGAATAGTACGCCGTTGTATGGAGAGACCACATTGTGGGAACGCATTCATCCATCAGTGGACATTTGGTTGCTTCCTCCACTTGGCCATTGTGAATAAGGTTGCTATGAACATGAGTGTGCAAATATCTCTTTGAGATCCTGCTTTGAATTCTTTTTTTTTTTAAATACAATTTTCAAGGTACTTTTTAAAAAAGATTTTATTTATTTATTTGACACAGAGAGAGAGATCACAAGTAGGCAGAGAGGCAGGCAGAGAGAGAGAGGGGGAAGCAGGCTCCCCACTGAGCAGAGAGCCTGATGTGGGGCTCGATCCCAGGACCCTGAGATCATGACCTGAGCCAAAGGCAGAGAGGCTTTAACCCACTGAGCCACCCAGGCGCCCCCTGCTTTGAATTCTTTTGGGGGTATGCTGGGATTTTGTGGGATTGCTGGATCGTATGGTAGTTCCATCTCTAATTTTTTGAGGAGCCGCCATACTGTTTTCCATCACAGCGGCACCATTGTACATTCCCACCAACAGGGTACAAAGGTTCCGATGTCTCCACGTCCTTGCCCATACTTGCTATTGTCTGTTTTTTGGGTAGTAGCCATCCTAACGGGCGTGGGGTGATATGTCACTGATTTGCATTTCACTGATAATTAGTGATGTTGAAAACCTTTTCATGTGTTTGTTGGCCATTTGTATGTCATTTTTGGAGAAATTTCTATTCAAGTCCTTTGTTCATTTTTTAATTGGGTTATTTATTTGGTTTTATTTTTTATTTAAATTAAATTAATTAACAAATAATGTATTACTGGTTTCAGAGGTAAAGGTCAGTGATTCATCAGTCTTATATAACATCCAGCGCTCATTACATCACGTGCCCTCCTTAATGCCCATCAGTTACCCCATCCTCTCACCTCCCACCCCCTCCAGAAAACAAACCCTCAGTTTGTTTCCTGTGATTAAGAGCCTCTTAATCTTTGTCTCCCTTTCTGATTTCGTCTTGTTTTATTTTTTTTCCTCTCTTTCCCTATGATCCTCTGTTTTGTTTCTTTTTGTTGTTGTTTTTTTTAAAAGATTTTATTTATTAATTTGACAGAGAGAGAGAGAGAGAGAGAGAGAGAGAGAGAGAGAGAGATCACAGGTAGGCAGAGAGGCAGGCAGAGAGAGGAGGAAGCAGGCTCCCTGCTGAGCAGAGAGCCCGATGTGGGCCTCGACCCCAGGACCCTGAGATCATGACCTGAGCCGAAGGCAGAGGCTTTAACCCACTGAGCCACCCAGGCGCCCGGTGCCCTTCTGTTTTGTTTCTTAAATTCCACATAGGAGCGAGATCATACGGTAATTGTCTTTCTCTGTCTGACTGACTCAGCATAATACCCTCTAGTTCCGTCCACATCATTGCAAACGGCAAGATTTCATTCTTTTGATGGCCGAATAATATTCTATTGTATATACTTACCACATCTTCTTTATCCATTCATCTGTTGATGGATATCTGGGCTCTTTCCATAGTTTGTCTATGATGGACATTGCTGCTATGAACATTGGGGTGCACGTGCCCCTTCGGATTCCTGTATTTGTATCTTTGGGGTAAATATTCAGTATTTACAGTGCAGTTGCTGGGTTGTAGGGTAGCTCTATTTTCAACTTTTTGAGGACCCTCCGTACTGTTTTCCAGAGTGGCTGCAGCAGGTTGCATTCCCACCAATGGTGTGGGAGGGTTCCCCTTTCTCCGCATCCTCACCAACATCTGTCGTTTCCCGGCTTGTTAATTTTAGCCATTCTGCCTGGTGTGAGGTGGTATCTGACTGTGGTTTTGAGTTGTATTTCCCTGATGCCGAGTGATCCTGAGTATTTTTTCAAGTGTCTGTTGGCCATTTGGATGTCTTCTTTGCAGAAATGTCTGTTCACGTCTTCTGCCCATTTCTTGCCTGGATTATTTGTTCTTTGGGTGTTGAGTTTGATAAGTTCTTTGTAGATTTTGGATACTAGTCCTTTATCTGATATGTCATTTGCAAATATCTTCTCCCATTCTGTTGGTAGTCTTTTGGGTTTTTTTTGACTATTTCCTTTGCTGTGCAAAAGCCTTTTATCTTGATGAAGTCCCAATAGTTCATTTTTATAATTGGGTTATTTGATTTTGCTGTTGTTGAACTGTAGGAGTTTTTTTTTAATATATTCTGGATATTAACCCCTTATCAGATAACTGACTTGCAAATATTTTCTTCCATTTTGTAGGTTGCCTTTTCACTCTGTTGACTGTGTTCAATAGGTAATAGGGGTTTCACTTTTTACGGAGAGCTGTCAAAGAACTCACAGATATGTTTTAAGCCACACAAGTATAAAAGGGTTTTGGCAGAAAGTAAGTGTTGCGCTGCCCCCCACCTCACCACCCCTTGGAGGCAACTTCAATCACCAGGGTCTAGTGTGGCTTTCCAAAGATTTTCTCTGAGGCTTTGAGATGTCCAGTTTCCACAGAAACTGTGCAGAGTTTGTCTTTATACAAAATGAACCACAAAGCGAATCTTGGCTGTGACAGGGGCCTGGGAACCTCGTGATCCCCAGTTGTGACCCGAGGGAGTGGCGGTGGTGATTTGGAAGTACCTTCCAGGCCTCTCACTTTCTGGGGAAACTCCTTCCCCCGTTTTCTTCATAAGGTTTATGGAGTTTGTGTCTTGACTTGAAAGGCGATTTCTTTTCTTTTTTTAAAGATCGTATGTATTGGGGCGCCTGGGTGGCTCAGTTGTTAAGTGTCTGCCTTCGGCTCAGGTCATGATCCCAGGGTCCTGGGATGGAGCCCTGCATGGGGCTCCCTGCTCAGCGGGGAGTCTGCTTCTCCCTCTCCCACTCCCCCTGCTGGTGTTCCCTCTCTCGCTGTGTCTCTCTCTGTCAAATAAATAAGTAAAATATTTTAAAAAAAAGATCTTATTTATTTATTTGAGAGAGAGAGCATGAGTGGGGTGGGGGGGCAGAGGGAGAGGGAGAAGCAGACGCCCCACTGAGTGCGGAGCCGGAAGCAGGGATTCCCACGAGGCAAGATCATGACCTGAGCCGAAGTCAGATACTCAATGGACTGAGCCACCCAGGAGCCCCTTGGAAGGTGCTTTCTTAAAGGAGAAAGTGTTTGCTCCCAACACTGTCAGAGCAGTTGCTGCTCTGCAGGAAAGTGAGAGTTCCTGTTTTGTTTTACTTAAGTAAGAACTCCGTTCCTGTTGTCAGCTCCGTGAGGGGGCAGAACTCTGATTTCAGTTCTTTATTTTTCAGAAATTCCAAGGAACGTGAAACGTGGAAACAGGAAGAAAACAAAACTGGTGGGAGAGCAGCCAGTGGTTCGAGTTACCCCCCAGTTACCCTGTGCCCCCCTTTCCCTGTTAGCTTTGGAGCCCCCAGAGTTTCAGGGGGCATCCAGCCACCCAGCTAGAGATGGTGTTTCACAGCTGAAATCATTCCCCCTCAGCTCTGGAGGCCAAAAGTGGGAGACCGAGGCGTGGGCAGGACGGTGCTCCCTCAGAAGCCTCTAGGGAAGGGGTCCTCCTCGCCCCTCCGGCTCCTGGGCTTGCAGACCCATCACTCGCGGCTCTGCCTCCCTCTCCGTGTGGCTGGCTTCCGTTGTGTGTCTCTGTGTTCTCTCTTCTCTATTTTATTTTTTTTAAAAGGTTTTATTTATTTGACAGAGAGAGAGCGAGAGAGGGAACACAAGCAGGGGGAGTGGGAGAGGGAGAAGCAGGCTCCCCACCAAGCAGGGGCCCCGAAGCAGGGCTCGATCCCAGGACCCTGGGATGATGACCTGAGCCGAAGGCAGACGCTTAATGATTGAGCCGCCCAGATGTCCCTGTGTCCCCTCTTCTTACGAGGACATTGGTGGTGGATTTCGGGCCCGATCACATCGGCAAAGACCCGATTCCCAAGTAACGTCACTCTCGTGGGTCCCGAGGGTAGGACTTGAACATATCTTTTTAGGGGGAACATGATTCTGAAACCACTCCAGATGGAGAGAAGTGAAAGAATTCAAGAAGTCTCAGGACAAGAGCACAGATCCGCCGGGAGCAGTAGGAGTGGACAGTCGAGGGAAGGAGCCCTCCCCTGCCTCCCCCTCCCCCCACGGGGCTCTCACCCACCCGGATGGCATCGGTGTCTGGTTCCCCCGGAGCTGGTTTCTGAGGCTCGTGTTTCAGGAGCCGGGTTCCCATGTCTTGGGCCCACAGACGTGCTGTTGAGACAAACGCCGTCGCCCTCGCCGGTGGGGCCGGGCCGGGCCGGGGAGCACGGGAAGAGGAGCCCTGCTCCCATGAGCCCGTGGACTGTGCTGACTCCAGGCCGGGTGGCGGCAGGAGAGCCAACATGAAGCCGCGATCAGGTGAGGCCGCGCCAGCTCTAGGCCTCCTCAGGGAAAGGGTGGCAGGGGACCCAGCCTCGGGCCAGGGAGGGGGGCTGGAGAAGAGGTCAGCGTGGGCGTCGCTCCCTCCCACTGCAGGCACAGCCACAGCATTTGGCCTTCTGGGCTCCCTCCTCCCGGGGCCTATCTCGAGTCAATATCGGAATCTTCTGGAAGACATGTGAAAACACAGATCCCTGGACCTTACCTGATTCAGCAGGTCTGGGATCCGAACCAAGAATTTGCATTTCTGTCACATTCCCAGGTGCTGTGGCTCCTGGGAACGCGTGGGGAGCCACGGCCCGAGGCGAGCCCCGGCCCCGGCTGCACGGGAGGACCGCTCGGGGAGGCAGAAACGACACCGAGCGCCTTACGGGGACCCCAGACCGGAGACACTCCGAGGTGGGGGCCCAAACTCGGCCCGCGGTGTAGCCCCCAGGATTCTGGGGGTCAGCCAGATTTGAGGTGAACAGCCCAGTTCCTCCTCGTCCATCAGATGGCAACTCAGAAGGCCTTCCCTGACTTCCCCCAGTGGGGTCCATCCATCCGTTCATTCCACGAGCCGTCATGGCCCTGGTAGGCAGTGGGCCCTGCTGTGAGGAAAGGCAAGGTCTTTGTCTTCGTGCTGCGTTCATACCAGTGGAGGAGACAGTAACAATCAGGCTGGACAATATCAGGGAGACCTGGAAATAAAGCAGGATGATGCGATGGAGTGTTTCTCCAGGGGCTCACCAGGGGAGGCCTCTCTGAGGAGGTGACGTTGGAGCTGGACCTCGAGGGAGCTGCCGTGGAGACCAGTTGAAAGCCGTGAGCACAGCACGTGCCAAGGTCCTGTGGCAGGCACAAGCCGAACACATCAGAAGATCCACAAAAGGCTAGGATGGCTGCAGGTCGGGGCCGAAGGGTGGGGAGAAGTAGGGGAGGGGAAGTGGCCCAGGGCTTTGTGGCCCCAGGGAGGGGTCTGGGCCTCATGCCTGCGCAATGGGAAGCTAGTGCAGGATTTAGACGGGAAGTAATTCGATCCTGTTTGCTTTGAAAAGGGGCCCCCCCTGCGGCCTCTGTAATACATCCTCACCAGAGCGGATTCCTTTCCCTGAGAGCATTTCTCTTAGACGCCAGTATAGACTCAGTGGTGTGAAAGTAATACCTTTGTCCCTGCCGGTCTGGAACCTGTATGGGGCCGTGGCTGACACGCCCTCACGTCTACAGGAAACAGAGTTAAACGAACAGCCCTGCGAGTGTCCGGTGGTCCCCCTTGGCACCACCCTGTCTCCGGCCAAAAGCCATTTCAGCTGTTGGCAGCTGTGTCCGCGGTCATGTCGGCCTTCATTGCTTGCCAGGTCATGTTTTTGGAAGCCGCTTCTACCGTACCCCCAGTCTGGTGGCCAGGAATAACTTCCCCGCTCAGGAGAGCAGCAGGCAACTTCGCTGGTTTACAGTTGAGCGAATTTTAAAAACAGGCCGGGGCCTTTCTCTCGCCTCAAGGACTCTGTGCCAACACTGACACGCGGCTGCCCAGCTGTCCCGTGGCCGGCTTCGTGCCCTGATGCTGCGGACCACGTCCCCATGCCTCAGTGGGCCCCAGGCACCTCCCTCACCCCCCCGCCACCCCACCCCTGCCACGACACTGCAGTTTTCTGGGTGGGACAGAAAAGGGTACTCTGGCTGGACAGACAGTGAAACGGACGGGGACTTGCTGCAAATGGGCTGTTTAGAGCGGCCGATGCACAAAAACTTGGCTTTCCTTGGAAAAGCCAGTGCGGTGTCAGGCCCACACGTGGTGAGAGGTTAAGTGGTTCTCTTGAGTTAAAAAGAGGAGCCTGAAAACTCAGCCCAGATTTCAACAAACCAGCCCTCATACACTTTGGACCTGGGAACAAAAGCCCTGAGAGAGAGGGAGAGAGAGAGAAAGAGAGAGGAGGGAGGGAGAGAGAGAAGAAGGGAGGAGAGAAATTTGGACTGTGAGCCTATTGTGCATTTCCAGATACTTCCCTGGAAAACTGCTGCCATAGCCATGCCACCCTAACACTCCTCCTCTCAGTTCTTTGACCACACAAAGTTCGCTCTCACCTCAGGGCCTTTGCACTCGCCGTACCCTCTGCCAGGAATCCCTTCCCTGGGTCTTCACATGGTTGGCTCTTCTTCATTCATTTCTTTGCTCAAATACCACCTTCTCAGAGAAGCCCTACCCTCACTCTCTCTATCCAACTGCTCTATTTTGTTTCTTTCTCAGTATTTAGCATTATCTGAAATTATTTTGCTTATATATGGACTTGCTTTTGCATCTGGCCCCACCCGCTGGAATTCACCTCCAGGAGAGAATGGACCTCTCTCATGAACTCCAGGGCCCAGAACCGTCCTGAGACATAGAGGACACTCAGGAAACGCGCACTGAATGAATCGATCAATAAAGCTGTTGATTGTGGCTCCTGGCTGCCCGCCAGAGGGCTTCATATCTGCATTCATTGAGATGCTTTCGGCTGAAAGTACTAGAAAGCACCAACCCAAACAGTTTAACAATGAGGACATTTGTTATTTCCACATGGGGGAAGCCCGCGATGACCTCCGGGGAGGGCATCTGGGGTCCTCAGTCCCGGCAGTCAAGGAAGGCCATCACTCAGGACCCAGGTCCTTCCCACGTCCCGTCTCCGGCATTTTCTACAGAGCAGCATGGCTGTCTCCCACGCAGGCATCGCGCCCCGATGGGACAACACCCAGCAGAAGAGATGCAGGAGGCATCTCCTCTTGGAGCCCTTTTGAGACCACTTTTTCTCAAGCCCCCCAGCCCACCACCCCCTTGTCTTATTGGCCAGAATTTGGTCACGTGTCCACCCCCTAAGCCAATCAGGGTGAGGCACATGGTGTTACCTAGACTGGCTTAGCATCTTCAGCATCCGTTCCTGAAGAGGGCTCCGGGGTCCCCCTTTTGGAGCATTTGTGGCCTCTTGGAGGAAGGTGGGCACTTTCTCGTTAGCAGAGAAGGGGGTGGGAGACAATGACTTTTGGGAGGGTGGCCCATGATGTCTATCATTCATGGATTTAATGTTTAATTTCATTGTCACAATAATTGACCTTTGAGTGGGTCATCTCTTAACACACTTTATTTTATTTTTTACAAGATTTTATGTAATTATGTGAAATAGAGTGATCGAGGGTGTCTGGGTGGCTCAGTGGGTTAAAGCCTCTGCCTTCGGCTCAGGTCATGATCTCACGGTCCTGGGATCGAGGCCCACATCGGGCTGTCTGCTCAGCGGGGAGCCTGCTTCCTCCTCTCTCCTCTCTCTCTGCCTGCCTCTCTGCCTACTTGTGATCTCTCTCTGTCAAATAAATAAATAAAATCTTAAAAAACAAACAAATAAAACAAACAAACAAAAGAAATAGAGCGAGCATGAGTGGAGGACAGAGGGAGAGGGGGAGGCAGGCTCCCCGCTGAGCTGGGAGCCCCACGTGGGGGCTCGATCCCAGGACCCTGAGATCATGACCTGAGCCGAAGGCAGACACTTGACTGACTGACCCACTCAGGTGCCCCAACACACTCACTTTAAACATCAATTATTTTCAGTAAGAATAATTATTTTCTGGATTCCTTCTTTAGTTTTTTATTTTATTTTATTTTATTTTTTTAAAAGATTTTATTTATTTTTTTAAGCAGTCTCTACATGCAACGTGAGTCTTGAGCTCACAACCCAGAGATCAAGACTTGCATGTTCTACCAAGTAAGCCAGCCAGGTGCCCTTCCTTCTTTAGTTTTAAACAGGCAAAAAGAAGGAATACATGTCTATTTTAAAAGATATTTATTAAAATATTTCATGTGTGTGAATGTGTGTGTGTGTGCGAGGCATCTGGAATTCTTCTTCTTTTTTTTAAAGACTTTATTAATTTATTTGACAGAGCCATCACAAGCAGGCAGAGAGGCAGGCAGAGAGAGAGGAGGAAGCAGGTTCCGTGCTGAGCAGGGAGCCCGACGTGGGCCTCGATCCCAGGACCCCGGGATCATGACCTGAGCCGAAGGCAGAGGCTTTAACCCACCGAGCCACCCAGGCGCCCCTGGAATTCTTCAAATTACATTTCATATAGGATACAGTATTTATTAAAGGGTAAGTAATACAAATGTGCTAATTTGAAGCTTACGTATATATTATTAAATTGCAATAGTAACACAGCAATTATTTAGTACAGGGATGGGCAAGCTTTTTTCTGTAAAGTTTCAGATGAGTATTTGAGGCTTTTTGGGTCATAGGGTCTCTGTCACAACTACTCACCTCTGCCATGGAAGCAAGGAGGCAGCTGCAAATGACATGTAGTAAAGAGGCTTGGCTGTGTTCCAATAAAACTTCATTGGCGAAAACAGGCTGGGGGCCAGATTTGGCTTGGGGGTCGTAGCTTGACGATTCCTGGTTTAGAAAACTAAGGCCAATAAAGGATTTTTTTTCAGGGGGAATATTTCATCACTGGCTTTTGTTTTGGAGTGACCGCTGGATGGTGATAATAAGAAGCAGACTGAGCTCGAGCGGGTTTTATTATGGTTTTTAAATTATCTGGAGGCAACGTGTTGTGGGCAGCTGTGTCCCCTGTCTCAGCCTCAGTACAGCTCCGACTTTTGTTTTATAGAGAGCGGCGCCCAGGGCTCAGAGGGGATGCCTGGAAGGCGGGGAACCCCCACGGCTGGCGCGTGTCCCCTCCCTGCGCCCTGCATGGCGGGCAGAGTCTGCGTGGGTGCGTGTTGCTCGGGGAAGCCAGCGGGTTGTCCCCTTCAGGCATGCCCGCCCTTCTCCCTCTGGCCCAGGATGGCCCAGGAAGGGAAAGGCCCCTCCAGACTGGGCTTAGGGACAGCCCCTCATGTCCTTCTTTTGGAGGCTGCAGAGAACTCTCCAGATGGTCCATCCAACCTGCTTTTCCTCCCCAAGCCCTCTGTGCCCCTATCTTATCTGCCGCCTCCTTCCCCAGTTCTCGATCAAAGACCAACTCCCTGGTCTGCTTCTTTATATTCAGTTTCCAACCAGCCTCCTGCCTGCCCTCCCTCCCGCTTCTATCCCTGAGCGGCTTAGACTTTGATCGATGGGTATCAGCCCTCCGAAAGTGTGCCGTCTGTGTCGCCATCACCACTGTCCATCCTGCCAAACGGAGACTCGGTCCCCAGGAAACACCAGGGCCCCAGCCCCCTCCCCCGGCCCCTGGTGCCCCCAGCCTGCATCCTGTCTCCATGACAGGGACTCAGAGACCCTCCGGCTGCCTCGTGTGAGTGCAATCTTGTGGTCTGTGTGTCGTAATGGTTCATGACATTGGGCCTCAGCTTTTCTTCTCTTTCCTTTGCCTTCCTTCCTTCCTCCCTCCTCCCCCCCCTCCGTTTCTTCCC
>LNAC01000056.1:4165913-4205061 GCA_002007465.1 Ailurus styani | reverse complement strand
GCCCACGCTCATCAAGCAGCAGGTCCTCAAGGTGGGTGAGGGGCGCCGGCGGGGCCCGCGCGCGGTCGGGGCTGGAGGGCGCCGGGCGCGGAGGAGGGCGCGCAGCCCGAGCTAGGGCGAGCCGGGGCCCGGAGCCCCGGGAGTCCGGGGAGCGTCGCCAGGGCCCGCTGGGCGCCCCCGCAGTACCCTCCCCGAGCCAGGCCGAGGCCGGGGGCGAAGGGGGCATCTAGGGGCTTTCCTGGAGGCGCGGGCCCGGGGGAGGGGGGAGGGGAGGCCCGAACGAGAGACCCTGACCCTGAGGAGTCTGGCGCCCGAGCCCGCTACGGTGCTACTCTCTCGCCTCTCGCCGGCATCTGCTAAAATTAGGGCCGCACTTTGCCTGTTTCCTGTGAGCCCAGGACGACAGGAACCTTCCATTCATGTGCTTCTGTGAGACTCACATGGGTGCCCGGGGCCCGGTCGTAGGGTGCTCAGTAGAGCGCTCTGCTGTCCAGAATCTGCCCCGTGGCAAGCCCTTCTCAGAGGCCTAGGGCGCCGGCCGCCCCCCCAACGCTGCCTTCCTGATGCAGACTGGAACCGATAAGCCGCTTTGCCCTGGATTCGCACAGAGGCGGGCGCAAGCCTGCATCCGCAGAGGGCTTTCCTCTGATCTTAACCTTCCGCACCGTTGCCCTTTCCACCACGGAGACAAATTAGCTGGCCTCAGACCATCCGACTCTGCCCTGGGTGTCTGGACAGCCAGTTTAAATGAGCTGGCCTTAAGAAAGGCCAGGGTCACAGCATTTCAGAGCCTTGAAGCCAGAGACAGCGCCGGCAGTGTGGGCGGGGAAACTGAGGCTCGCCTTGCCCAGACGCTGAGCAAGCCCAGATAAAGATGTGGGTAATGTCACTTGCCCGTCGACGTCTCTGTTCCCCTTAGCCTGCTTCTTTAGGGGGGTTTCTTAAGAATGGAACCTGTCCACGTTTCCTGTCTGTGCCCCCTGCCCAGTACGGGGTGCCCGGGAATGAATGAATCTCTGCATGAATGAAGTCTACGGTCTGCTTACACCCGAGCTGCCCCTTCCCGGGACCTGGCCATCTTTAGCCGCCGTGCAAGGCCTTTTCTCAAGGGCTCTGGGAGTTAGTTCTCTTGGGCACACTGTGTCTTTTTGTTTGTTTGTTTGTTTGTTTGCAAATCTTGTCCCAGGAAGCCCTGTGGTCTGATTCCGAGGAGGTTCTGGCTGATGGTGACCCTGAGCCCTGAGTTCCTCTTCGTGTTTTTCGGCCTCTGGGGATGGCAGGAAGAACTTGTGCGGGGTCACCTCGGAGCGTTCGGACTGCTTTGTTCTCTCCCACGGCGGCCCAGGGGTTACACTATTCAGAAGAGCTGGGAGAGCTTTATCTCAGTGAGAGCCCTCGATGTTTCTGTGAGGTTTCTGTGAGGTGTGCCTCTGGAGAGCCTGTCATCCAGATGCCATAAACGTGGGGAGCCATCAGCACCCTGTGCAAAGAGCCTCTTGCTTTGGGGGTGTGGGGGTGCGAGGGTGGGTGGGATTTATAGCTGAAGAATCTCGTTGGCCCCATCATTCTTGGACCGACTTCAGATGATTTCTTTTTTTTTCTCCTCTCTTTTTAAAAAGATTTTATTTATTTATTTGAGAGAGAGAGAGCCAGTGAGGGAGAGAGCACGAGGGGGGGTTGGGGCAGAGGGAAGGGGAGAAGCAGACTCTCCCGCTGAGCCGGGAACCCGATGCAGGACTCGATCCCAGGGCCTTTGGATCATGACCTGAGCCGAAGGCAGATGCTCAACTGACGGAGCCACCCAGGCGCCCCCGGGGTGATTTCTTTTTAGGGATGTTGGTCAGTTCTGTGCACACTGGTTCACGCGCGGGCACCCCCTAGTTCCCCACTCTCACTCTGGGTTTCCAGAGCGGAGACTGGCATCATCCTCAGTTGTCCCGGATCTAGAATTTCCAGGCTGAAAGTTGAGCGAGAGCCGCCCAGCATCCTCCATGAATCTCCTGAAGATGATTGGTTTGGGTCCGAGTGGCGTGAAGGCCGGAAGGCAAGCCCAGCCCATGACAGCCACTTCTTGGGCAGCCCAGGCTGAGCCCCGGCCAAGTGCCTTCCCGTGGAAGAAGGATGTGTGTGTTCAGGGGACCGAGTGGGTGGGACGTGAAGAGAGGGAGGGACTGCCTGCCGGTGTTTTCTTTGGCTGCACGTGTCCATGTGCAACTTGAATGGGAGGCCTTGTGCTTTGCTTTCTATTTTTTTATGCTTTTTGGTTAACTAAAGAAGTCCGCCTATAACACATGAATTCTTGCTTGCAAAAAAAAATAAAAAATTCAAACAGGGGAAAAAAGTTCCCTCCATTTTATTTCCTTCCTCAGATAATAAATACCACCGTTGTTGGCATGTGTGTCTCTTTCTAGACCTTTATCGATGCGTATGTCGTGAGTACGTATTTATACACATTACTATGTATTTTTTATGTATAGGGAACTATACTTTGTGTAAATATCCTGCAGTTTGCTTTTCAATTTGTGGATATCTCTTGAAAATGTTTCCATGTCACCACAGATAAATCAGTCATTCTTTTTGCCCCTTCTGCATGGTATTCCTTTACATCGCTATCCCTGAAATTATTTCCCGGTTTCCGTACTGACTGGTCATTTTCTCTGTCTCAGGCAACTGCACTGTGAGTGTCCTGGTCCATACCTCCCACGTACACGTGAAGAATGCTTGCACAGGGCAGATTTCCAGAACAGCAGCCTTTAGACATGAAGCATGTTTAGTTTGAATTTTGACAGTTACCGCCAAATTGCCTTTCTGGAAAGTTCTAGCATGTATGCGTCTGCCGAAAGTCCGCTCCCCCGACGTGTCTGTCAGCATTATATCATCATTATACTTTTGGACGGTCATTTTGTTGTCGTTGTGAACTCGATGGGTTTGATTTGTGTTTCTCAGGCTGCAGACGGGGTCGAGTAGGGAGGTGATGCATTTTGAAACCCGAGTCAGTTTCCGGAGCCCGGGGCTGCCGAGCTGGTTGGGCCCTTTGCTAGCTGGGGACCTCATGCCACACACTTCATCTCTGAGGCACCGTTTCCTTCCTCAGCTCAGAGACGGGTCAGGTGTAGTTTGCGGGCCAGCAAGATTATAAACTACAAAGGCGATTACGTGTGTGTGTAAATACCTTGGACATGCCTCATGTTTCTTGTTGGACTCTGACCACAGCCTTGAGAAATAGGTGGAGGTGGTGCTTTTGTTCCGTCCTGCAGGTAAGGAAACTGAGGCAGAACAGAGGTCCTTGCAAGGGTCTGTACAGCTTGGGGCCGTGGTGGCTTAGAGCCACAATCCCGAGTCAGGTTCTACGCATCAGTGGGGGCCTAGGAAATAAAGTGGGAGCCCTCCCTCCGATGGATTTCTAGGCAAGAGTTAGAAAGAAGGGACTCGATGTGTATGCTAGCACAGAGAGTTGGCAAAATAGAGAAGTCATTGAAAAAAAGCTCAGGTCACAAAACAATAACCTGTATTTCCAATGGGGGACAGTGCACATAAAATCGGGAAAGGGGAGGAAGGCTACGCGTTGGACGGACAGAGTGCTCACTCGGGGTAAAGGGGAGGCTCGGGCTGTGGCCGAGGGAAGCATGTTTTGTCTATAATTCTTCTTTTTTTGATTTTATTTATTTATTTAGATTTAATTTATTTGAGACAGAGAGAGAGAGCATGAGCAGGGGGGAATAGCAGGCAGAGGGAGAGGGGGAAGCAGACTCCTCGCTGAGCGGGGAGCCCGAGGAGGGACTCACACCCTTGATCCCAGGACCTGGGGATCACGACCTGAGCCGAAGGCAGACACTCAACTGACTCAGCCACCCAGGCGTCCCTGCTTTTTTTTTTTTTTTTTAAACAAGGAGAATGTTCATGTATTACGTGTTTAATTAAAAATTAGTAACGAATCCATAGGTTTCCCCAAAGAATGGCCAAAAGCATTGGCCAAATGTGCCTCCAGCCGTGGGAGGCGCACAGCGGAGGCGCCCTGTGCTCCTGAGTTTGCTGGGGGAGGTCTGGGGAAAGAAGTGAGACTCATTCCTTCCACTTTCCCTCGGTAGGTGGGAGTGGACAAGAGGCGTCCAGCCGGAATGTGCTAAGGAGAGCGGTTGTGAATTCCCGTGGGCCAGGCAGTGTTCTGAGCATCTTCGTGAATGCCATCTTGTGTAGTCCTGGGACAGTTCTGGGACACTTCTCGTTACGTCATCGACAGTTAGGGAAACAGAAGCTTTGGAGAGTAATTTGCCCCAGGTAACCGTCCTGGTGTGTGTGTGTAAGTTTGAAAATACCCTGGAGAAAAACACCAGGAGAATGGGGACTCTTGTATGCACTGCCTAGAGCCGAGCCTGGCTGGCATGGCCCTCCATGTTGGAATGGATAAGGAATGCTCGGTCCAGGTCCCTGGTGGTACATTTCCAAGTTACCAGGTGTCTCTGGTTCAACAGGGAAGGCCAGGTGGTGGGAGGGGGTCCCTTCCTGCAGCTGGGCCGCAGGGGGAGGTGCTCGTCTGCTGGGCCATCATGAGTCACTGGGCCTCTAAGCCTCCTCCACATCCAGGAAGGGAGCTGGGTCCCCTCTGCTGTCTCTAAGTTGGTTTTCTGGTTGAAATCAACCTCGGATGCTTTACCCACTAATTTTTTCAGCTGCTGAAGGCTTCCCCAGCTTATGTTTCCATCTCAATAAATGACACCTCCATTTGGTCCCCCAAGCATAGAGGTGAGGATCTTGGGTCATCTTTGATATGGTCTATCAGCAAATCCTATCAGCTTTATCTTCAAAGCACATCCGGATTTCAACCCCTTCTCAGCATCAGCATGAGGGCCTTCTCCATCCACTGGTGCAGTAGTCTCATCTCTGGTCTCCGTAGACAGCCAGAGGGATCCTGATAAAACACTTGTCAGATCATGTGTCCTCTCAGCTGACAACCCTTCGAGGTTCCCTATGGTACTCTGAGTGAATATCAAGGTCCTCTCAGTGGCCTGAGGGCTCCCGTAATCTGGCCCTCCTTCCGTCTCTTACCTCACCATCTCTTGGCCTCCCTGCTCACCTGCCATGCTATCTCCTTGATGTCCTTGAGCCTGCCTGGCCTGGTCTGACCACAGAGTCTCTGGCTTGCATTCCCCCCTGTCTGGAAGGCTCACCCCCAGATATCTGTGTAGCTTGCCCCTCATGTCCCTAATAGTAGCCTCCCTTATGTTATGTTTGTGTGGCCTCTTTCTCCCTCCTGAGCCTGGACGTCTGCTGGGGCAGAGATTGCACTGTCGCTCTCACTGCAGTGTCCCCAAAGACCAGAGCGGCGCTTGTGTTCGTGGTCGGATGGCGGAACAGAGAGGTGGTTGGGGTTTCCTCTCTCCCCCACACCAAGACTTGGACTCAGACTCTATTTCGCTCCCTCTTCCCTCAGCAAGAGCCACCCAGAGAGCCTCAGGGCTGTCCTGTTCTGCCCCTGGGTGGTTTTGGGCCCCCTGGCAGATCTCCTCTGCCCATCGTTAAAAGGTGGGGTTGATGACAGAGGAGTGTTAATGAGCACTTCTTACTGGCCAGCCACCACCCCAAGTGTTTTACACATATCAGATCATCTCGTTGAGCATCCAGAGAGCTCCTGTTGCCTCTCGTTCACCCAGGGAACGGGGGACGGAGCACCATGAAGTCACTTGCCCCGGGTTACGTGGCTGACACAGCCGGGCCAGGATTTCAATCCAGGGAGCCTGCTGCCCTGTGACCCTGTCCTCTCTGCTCTCTGGGTTTCTGAGCACCTTGCATTAATATTTAGCAGCAGGGCAGGCCCTTCTTGTAGTCTGTATTTGGGTTGACCTCCCCTTCTGCTGTCCCTGCATGGCCAGTGGGCAGTGGGCTCCTCTGCGGCCGTGTGTGTGTGTGTGTATGTGTGTGTGTGTTCTAGAATCACAGACACCAAGGGAAGCGGGGAAGGGCGGCCTCTCCCGCGGGGTCGACTTGGGCAGCCCCGCTCTCGAAGCTCCTGGGAGCCCCGGGGTCACAGCCTGGCCGCTCCTGAGCCCCGGACAGTGGGGGTTCTCCTGCAGGCCCCCTGCATCTGGCCCCGGGGGGCCGGGCCGTGGGACGGATGGGCGCTGGCGGGTGGGAGGCCGCGCTCCGCTCTCGGGCGGCCGGGATCGCAGGTGCACGCCGGCTCCAGTTGTTTTGCTTCCTCTTTCCCGCGGCGGGACTTCCTGGTCCTGCCTGTGCGCGGAGACCGCTTCATCTCACTCCATGGTGACAGCTGGAAATCAGGGGTTATTTTTAGTGTCCCTGAGTCAGGTTCAGTTTTGTTTTCCTCTCTGGTTTCACGAGGGGGCGTGTGTGCTCACGTGAATGTTGTAGCGTGCACGCGTGTGCCAATTGTGCGTGCACGACGGGCAGCCCGTGAACGCGTGCTGGCACGGCACACGTGTGCATGCGACCACGGGCTGGAGCACACGCACGCGTGTGCCGACGAGTGGAGCACGGGGAGCACGGCGCCCCTGCGTTGGCACACACGTGGCCGCATGCGGACGAGCGTGCACACCGGTGGCCGTGCGCCCACACGTGGCATGGTCCGCGTGGTCCGCGTGTGTCTACGTGTGGGCTCACCCGCACCCGTGCTGAGGTGTGCACACATGTTGGCGCACATGGTCACACACACGGCTGCGCGCGTGGGGGTGTGCGGTCGCACGTGCGGGCACACGCGGGCACACACGTCAGTGCGTGTCCGTGCGTGTTGGGTGCGCGTGTCCATGTGTGGTGAGATGCCCCGGCACCGTTGGGCCTCCCGCTGGCCTGGCAGCGCGGGGTATTCCGTTTGCCCGGCTCTTCCCGTTCCATGAAGCGTTCCCAGTCCCTTCCTGGAATGACTAATACTCGGCGGGCCTCCCCTCGGTGATTCAACGTGATTAGCTAGAACTTGGTGAAGCTCGATTACCTGGAATCACCTTGTGCTGGCCTTCCTCTAGCGGCAAATGACACAGAAGTGAGTCATGCATTGGTGTCATCAAACACTCGCTCGCGAAGTGTCCCCTGGGCACGGCCTGTCTGCACCGTGCTCGTGGTCGCTGGTGCCCTGAAGGGTGATCTCGTGTCCCTGCTCGGCACGCGGGGAGGCCCCTGGCTCATGAGCGGCCCCCCAGGGCCGGTTTCCGCCACAAGGCTGACGCGGACAGACCTCTGGTTGGCGGTCTGAGAGCCAGAGGACTCGGCGGAGGAGTGTTGGGGCCCTGCCTCTCTCCCAGAAGAAAGATCTAGTGACTTCAGCCCCATGAACACATTTACTGTGCGGAGAACTTGATTTTGTGCCTAGGCCAAAAATCAAAACAAAACAAAACAAAGCAAAAGGAGACGTTCTTTTATGTATCTCATTTCCCTCCCCCTCGTCAAACGTGACCTTGGCCTCCCCTGGCCCTGGGAGTGGCTGGCAGGAGCAGAAATGCAAAGAGAAGCAAAACAACACCAAACGGTGCGGTGCATGCTCGGCTTTGGAGCTTTACAGGGCTCAGCAGCTGGCCGTCACAGGGCGTGCGGGGTGATGCCGACCCCGAGTTGAAGCTGCTCGGTCTGCCCAGGACGTCCCTGGACCCAGGTGGCCCGAGGCCCGGCTCTCTTGCCTCCTTCTCCCTTCCCCCACCGCCCCGTGTCTTCCTGTTCGCCAGCGGCCTCGTGCTGGGATGGGGAAGGAACAGGAGTGGCCCGAACTTTGTTTGCTTCCTGGCATTTTGGGTGAAGTTCCTTCCACCTTTTCTGGAAGGTTCTAGAAGGACTCTTGAGACACTTGAAATGTCTGTTCTCTTGGTTTTCCTCCTACCCCCCCGGCCGGCTGCTCTTCGTCTCCTGTGTTCGTGCCTCCTTATCTCCCTGACCCCTCGCCTGTTAGCGAGTCCCGGAGCTCAGGCCTTGGACATCCTTCCTGGGTCACGCATTCCCTGGGTGAGCTCAGCCAGCCTCGAGCAGTAAGTGGCATCTTTGTCCTGGCTACTCCCAAATGGATATCCCAGGCCGAGACCTTTCTCCTGAATTCCACCCCCCGGCCTCCAGGGGCCAGCTCTGTATCTCAGTTTACTGGGTAGTGGAAGGCCGCTTGCCCGGCCCGGCCCGGCCCCGCCCCCCTCACTGCCCCCCTGCCCGCCCCTATGCCGGTCCTATCTCTCCCGCATTCCCGTCTCTGTCCGTGGCTTCTGCGGCCTCTGTCTGCCCCGGCGGAAGGGCCTGGACCCGGCCTTGGTTCTTGTCTTGCTCTCACTTCCCACCCTGGGCCATCAGGACGTTTAGGGCTCCCCCTTCACAGTCTATCCAGAATCCCACTGCTTCCTGCCACACCTGCGGCTCCCGTCAGCTCTCATCTGGATGCCCCACGGCCTCCCTGCGGCCGCCTTTGCTCCCTGGCTGGGCTTTCTTCCACCTGTGACATCTGCAGTCAGATCGCCGTCCTTCTCTGTTCGAAACCCCCGCCGTGCGCCCGTCCCATCCCCTCCTCGGAGTCCGAGCTGCATCCTTAGGTTGGCTCTTGGTGCTCGCACCATCTACCCCTCACCCCTCTCTGCCCTCCCCTCCACCTTGAGCGTGCACGCCAGCCTTCTGGCCGTTCCTGAGACATACGGGCACACTCCACCTTAACTCTTCCCTCTGCCTGCGACTCTCCCCTGATGTGCGTGACTCGCTCTCCCCCCTTCTTTAGGGCGATCTCGGGGGCTCTTGGAGGCCCGCCCTGACCTCCCGTGTTTGAATTTGTCCATTGCCATTCCCCTGGGCTCCGACCCCCGCTTCCCCAGCTCTTTCTCCCGTAGCCCTGTCACCCTGTGAGGTCCCACATAATACACCTGTGCGCCGTGTTTATTGTTTGTTGTCTCTTTCTCTCCGTGGGGATGGAGGGCCTGTGAGGGCAGGGACCTTGCTTTTGTTTGTTCCGCTGTCCCAAGCACCTGGAATGATGCCTAGCACAGAATCGTGGGTTCTCAAATATTTATTGAATGGATGTTTAGAAGACAAGGGTGGCGTCACAGGGAGGTTTGTGACTCGTGGCAAGTTGTGGTCCTGTGCAGGCACGAGGGGCTGGCTTCCCTCCGCTGCAGGGGCCCCCTCTGCAGACCTCTTGCCAGCGTCTTATGCTGTCTGCTCCTGCACCGTCTCGCCGCTCTGCTGCCGGTTCTCTCTGCTGCAGCCGGAATGCTCTTTACAAAATGCAACTTGGATCGTTTCACTACCCTGATGAAAAGCTTCTTGCATGGGGTGGGAAGCCTGCCTGTCCCCACAGCCTGTAAGTCCCTTCTTCACCGGCCCCTGCCTGCTTCCATTCTCAGAATTCTTACCCTGTACCGGCCCCACAGGTCTTCCTTTTCCTGCAGTGCCCTTGTGTTCTTTCCTGCCCCAGGGCCTTTGCCTGTGCTGTTCGTGCTCCGCAGAATGCTTTTCCCCTCTGGCTCTTATGCTCGGTTCCCCTTTTTTGTTTCAGCTCTAATGTGACCTCTCGAAGAAGATACCCTCTGACCAGCAACCCTCCCCACGAACCCCGCCGCCACTGTCTACCCCATCTGTGTTACGGCCACCCCATGTTACTCCCTCCCAGCGACGGGGTGTGTCCCCTGGCTGGGCATCGATGTCTTCTGATGGACCCCTTCTTGGTCGCAACATGACTTACAAAGGTGTCAGCAGGACCGTTCTGTGAGGAATGGGTAAAGAAACAGCATCTGTCCTGGCTGGGGGGCTTGGGAAGGCGTGGAGGCTGGCCTGGAGCCCCTCTGCCTCCTGGAGAGAGTGCGGATCCTCACGCCAGGTGTGGGGGCCCCAGCCGGTAGGTGGCTGGCGCGGGGGAGGAGCGTGTTTCCCTTCCTGCTGCTTTTAAGCCAAGGTTCAACAGAGGCACCGTCGCTTGTCTCCACCAGCAGAGACTGAGTGAGGCTGGAGGGGGAGACTCGGTCCACTTGTTCCACTCTGCTGATGGTTTTACTGTGTGGGGGATCCTGGAGGTGACTCGCCCACACAAAACCATTTCCCCGCAGTCCCTGAACCATCTGTCGCTGGGGTGTGTGTCGGCCTGGAGAGTGGGTGTGTTTGTGGGATTTCTTGTGGCCCTGCTCTTCTTCCTGCGGGTCCTGAATGCAATCCTGGAGTTAAAGATTCATTTTTTGGTATGTATGCTTCCGTATCACTCACTGGCATCTCTGTCTGGGGCTCAGAAAACCAGTGGCCAGCTGCACTGTGTGGGGGAGAGTCTGGCTGCTTTGCAGTTCCGGAGAAGCCTCCAAAGAGAGCCTTGTGGAGGGACCTTTAAGAGTAAATAGAGAATTTTCCTTGTGGCTGGGAAAAGTTGTGCTGTGAACACTCATTGGCTCTGATTGTCTGGGCTTGTGTTACATGCCCCTCCCTGAGCCAATCACCGTGGCTTGGTGAAGTCCACTTGAGAAGTGGACTGCTGTGATTGGTCAGGCTTGGATCATAGGCCCCGCCCTGGAGCTGGGGAAGGAGTTTATTTTTTCCCAAAGCACAGGGAGTTAGGTGGGTGAAGTGGAGCCCTAGATAAAAAGGAGGTGCGGTAGGGGGTTGGAGGAGTGAGGGTGTTAGCAGAAAGAGGAAAAGGTGACAGGCAGCAAAAATGGTTGAAGGGCCCTTTGCCCCAGAAGAGCTTCCCGTCTACATCTCATTGCCTCAGTGACTGACAATTCCAGGGTTAGAGATTATTTTCTTTGGCTTAATCGAAGACCTCTTGAGGACGTGGTACCTTGCAGCTAATTGTTTTTATGAGGGAAGATTTCACAAGCTCTCAGATCATTAGATCTGGAACTTGGATTTTACTCCACGCCTTTTAAAGTTTTTCCTTTGGGGAGAACAAAACCCAGAGGGAGCAGGGATTTACATGAGGCCCCAGAGCAAATTAGCAGTGAGTGCTGGCAGGGCAGATTGTCCCAGATGAGCAGAGGAGGTGGGAATGCTGGGTGGAGGCCAGATGGGCCAGGGGAGCAGGGCTTGGAAGAGGCTGAACAGTTTCAGGAGCCAGTCATTAACGAGTGTTCCTATATCCCTGTCTGCCCCACATCCTGGCGGCAGGATTGGGAGGAGGTATTTTTTTATAAACTGGGAGAGATGTCAGAGCTGGAGTGTGCCGAAGGTCAGGCTTTGTCTGCCCTGGGCTCCCCAGGTTCTGTGCTGGAGGGGAGGTGGCGAGGGGGCAATGGGCTGGAGACCCTGTGGCCTTTATCAGAGTCTGCCCAGGGGCAGCTGTTAGGATGGACCTGCAGCTCTTGTAGCCGGCAGGTGCATTCTGCCATGTGGCTCGGAGTCCCCGGCTAGGACAGTGTGGAGGTGTGTGTGGGGGGAGCCTGCCTAGACAGCCAGGCCCTCGGGGCCCCGAGAACATCCCTGACCGAGCGCCCGGGGTGCCTACATGGTCACCTTCCCTCTGGGTGACAGGCATGGGGCAGAGTGGGCTGCAGGGAGCTAACTGGAAGGTAGTACTGAATGAGGGGTGCAGCAGGTCGCCGTCAAGGTCAGTTGTGAGTTCTCAAATCCCCAGGGTCCCTCCCGCCCTTGGCCAGGGTTTTGGCATCCAGACGATTAGATGGACCCAGGAGCATGGGCTTTGGAGCCACGCATCCAGGTTCGGATTCTGACTCTGCCGCTTGCCACCTGTGTGCCTTTGGGCCAGTGACTTAACCTCTCTGGGCCTTACTTCTTCCTCTGTAAAAGGGACTCTCCTCTCTTTAAGGGACTCTTAAAACGTGGAGTTGGCGTATGTCAGCCGCTTAGGACAACAGCTTAGCCAGTGTCACGGAAGTGTTTGCTCTTGCCATCAGCTTAGCCTCGCGGACACGTGCACATATAAGGACGAGCCTGCCTCCGTTTCCCCTGCGCGGGGCCGTCCTGGCCCCTTTCCTGCGTCTTCCCATTCCCACCGCACTGTCGCCCTCTCCCCTGAGTCTGCCCGGCGCCCCTGGGTGGCTCTCGCTCGTCTGGCTGGAGGCCTGGGAAGGCTCCACCGTGTGGCTGTCCCGGCCGTTCCCACAAAGGACTGCTCAGGCCCTCGCAACGACGGTACAGCAGTTTCTGCGTCCTTTCCCCAGGTTTCTAGTTGGAGAGACTTTAGTTTGGAGAAATTACCAGGACTGCGCGGGGGCACTGGTGGGAGCCCTCTGCCCAGCGGCGCTGATTGTGTGCGAGGGGACTGGGCCAGTGTTTTTGGCAGGATGCCCCTCCATGTGGATTGTTTCCTCGTGAGTGCACGCTTTCTTCCAAGCGATTCCTACACAAAAGCCTCCCTGTGCGGATCGCATGGGAGTACCGCTCTTGGGACTCTGAGGGGGTGGGTGTCTGGACGCCCCCCGGCTTGGCAGCCCCACCCACCGCAGGCCGGGACCCCAGGGAGGGTTTGAACACCCCCGTCCCCCCACCCCGGGCCCGCAAGAACCAGTGATTCCTTCCGGCCCTGCCCCTCTCGCTCCTTCCTCCCCCTTGCTTCCTATTCTCCTTGCTTGGATTCCTTGCCCTCATGCGAGGCACCAACCAAGGCCGGGGATCCCTCCAGCCGCCTCTGTGGACCTGGATTCCCTTTCCACTCCCCGCCTCCGGATTAACCCCTGCACAGAGGAGCAGGACCGCCTGCGGGCTGGGCCCGGCCAGACACCTGCCGCCTCCTCTGGGCTGGAGAGCTGGGCAGGGGTGGGGGGTGGTGGGAGTGGCAGGTGGGGGCTCCCCTCTGTTCTGGGGCCCCTCGCCCATCATTCTGAGTCCTGTAGACATCTCGGGCCCCATTAGCCTGGCCCCTTCTGGCCTCTGGGCCGGCGGCGGAGGTCACGCTGGCCCTACTCGGCCCCGAGCCCACTGCAGCCGGAATCCCTTGGCAGCTGCCGGAGACTCTGCCTCCCGGGACTCTGCTCAGCCGCCTGTTCCCAGGCTTCCTGGATTCCACGCACTGCAGCCTCCCGCTTCCTTGTTGCAACTCGCAAGTCTTTGATTTCCCTCTGGGGTGAAATAGGACTCGCTTCAAGGGAAGTGCCTAAGACTCACACGGTGAAGTGGAGACCTCACACGGACCTGTGGTCCGAGGGTCCGTTTTCCCAAAACTCATCTCTTGGCAAACCTAACGCCCCAGGTGATGGGATGAGGAGGCGGGGACTTGGGGAGCCGACTGGGTCTGGAGGGTGGGGCCCTTATAAAAGCATTAGAGCCCTCTTATTTATTTATTAAAGATTTTATTTATTTGAGAGAGAGAGAGAGAGAGAGAGAGACAAGCACACTGTGCGCTGAGCACAGAGCCCGACACGGGGCTCGATCCCATGACCCTGAGATCATGACCTGAGTGGAAATCAAGAGTCGGAGGCTTAACCTGAGCTTAAGCCGGGTGCCCCCCAATGAGTGCCCTTTTCAGAGAGTCCCCAGAGAGTCGCTGGCCACTTCGGCCATGGGAGGACACAGCAGAAAGCCTACGACCCAGAAGACAGCTCTCACCTGCCCGAGCTGGCTCCTTGATCTGAGACTTCCAGCCTCCAGCCGGTGAGAAGTAAAGATCTAGTGCTTCGAAGCCGCCCCACCGATGGCGTTTTGATCTCGAAGCCTAGGACAGACGTTGGTGCCCGACGGGGTGCGGTGCCGCTCTCACCACACCCAAACCTGGGGAAGCGGTTTTGCAACTGGTCCCAGCGGAGGCTGGAGAATGGGGAGCCAGCTGGAAGGAGCCCACATCGCCCCGAGCGGACCCTTGCAATCAGTCCTGGCGGGGCTCCGGAGGAGGAGAGGGGGGCTGGCGAGAGCCCCGGCCTTCTTAGAGAATAGCCCGTGTTCGGGAGCAGAATGGGGGGCCCGCGGACGGGAGGACCTGCTTGGAACCCGGAGGAGCGGCGGTCCTTGAGGAGGGAGCCGGAGCCTGCCCGAACTGGTGTCTTGTGGCAGGTCGAGCTGGCCGGGGGTGCAGTTGGACACCTGAGCCCAGGGTGGGAGGTGTGGCTTGGCTTTGGCCTGGGCTCCTAGTCGAATGCCGACAGACACAGAGAGGTGGCCTACACATGGTTCTTTGGAGGGAGGCAGAACCGAAACATCCGGAAACCTCCAGCCTCTCGGGCCGCGGAGACAACAAGAAAGCCTGTTCCAAAAACAAGGCCACGGGTGTGGCTGATGACCGTTTGATAAGGGGGTCCGTGTGGGTGTGAGGCACACTTTAGGAAGACAGCCCACTGGAACCAAAGGGGAAGGACAGGGAAGGAGGGATGGAAGGTGGCTGGAAATCATAGATTTTACGGGATCGAAGGGCCGTGGGGCCGTTCGGCCACCCGGCCACCCATGTGCTATTCCTCAAGACAAGGGCAGGACCCCAGGAATGATTCAGAGGCCATTAAGGGGATTATTTTCCAACCCGGGGTTTAGTGTGGTTTGTCCTGTTGGGTTTTGGACTCCCCTTGGACCCGTTCTCCTTTTTTTTTTTTCTCCTTTTGGGGATGGGAGTGTCGAACCTGGGCCTCTCCCACTGTGGTATTCCAGAAACCCGTGCATTTTTGATCTCACGGGCTCGGGTGGTGGCCTGGCTCGTACCCGATGTCGATTCCTAGATGAGGCTTTGGACTGGGACTTTTGGGTTGAGGACCCGTGAGGAGGGTTTTGGGTTTTGTGGGGCCACTGTGGTTGGCGTGTTCGTGTTCCCTCCAGAGTCCTGCACGGAAACCCTGGTGTCCTGGGTGATGGGACCATGAGAGCCTGGCCGGTTGATGTCACGGATGGGATTAGCGTCCCTTATCAAAGAGATCCCAGGGGGTCCCCTGCCCCTTCCCCCATCAAGGACACCCGGAGAAGCCCGCCACCAGAAGGACGCCTCTCCCCAGACCACGGTGGCACCCTCAGACTTCCAAGCCCCCCACTGTAAGAAATAAATGTCTGCGGGGACTAAGCCACGCTCTCTGCGGCGTTTTGTTCTCACAGCTCAGCCCAGATGGACCGGGACCCACGTACACACTCTTCAATCTGTTTTTGCTCCTCGTTGTTTGTGAGATCGGCCTTGGGGTTGCCAGAAGCCACGCCCGATTTTCATGGGTGTGCAGTATTCCAGGAGGCCGTCGGGTGTGCCTGCTGGCGGCGGCAGGGGCGGGCACGCCCGCGTTCCCCGAGGGCCCACAGCCGGGCTGCCGGGCCGGGGTGTGCAGTTGCGGCTCTGCCTGGACGAGTCGGGCTCATGCCCAGACTGCTGTGCCAGCGTTCACGCCCCTCATTGAGTTGTTCATTGAATAATTTATGGAGGTGAAATTCACATAATGTGCAATTAGTCATTTTAAAGTGATCAATTCGGTGGCACTTGCTGCCTTCCCAGTGGCCTCCGTGGGCCCCTGGGACAGTCCCATCCCCCCGCAGTGACACCTGCTCCCCCTTCGCGGTCCCTCCCCTGCTGCCTTCCGCCCCGGCCCCCGTGAGCACCCGTCTGCTTTCCGTGTCTGCGGACTTGCCTCTTCTAGACGTTTCCTACCCACAGCGTCTTACGGTCTGTGTCCCCTGTCTGTCCGGCTGCTTCCATGTTTTCGAGGGCCATCGGCCTGTGGCAGGTATCCGTGGTTCAGGCCTTTCCGTGGCCGCCTCCTGTTTTCATCGCGTGGGTAGAGCACTTTGTCGACTCACTCACCTGTGGAGGGACCCGCAGGCCGCGCACACCTCGGGCCGCTGGGAGCAGAGCTGTGGAGAGCGTGGGCGTCCCCGTGCCTCTGCGGGCCTGTGTGCACACGTGCGTGTGCGAGAGCGTGGGCGTCCCCGTGCCTCTGCGGGCCCGTGTGCACACCTGCGTGGGCGAGAGCGTGGGCGTCCCCGTGCCTCTGCGGGCCTGTGTGCACATGTGCGTGGGCGAGAGCATGGGCACGGGTGCACGATCCCGCGTCGTGCTGGGAGTCTGCCCACGAAGCAGAGGCTGGGAGCACCGTTCTGGATCGAGGTGGGAGGCGCTGGCTACCCCCCCACCCCCGGCTCTGCCTCCTGCTTGCTGTGTGATCTACGGCAGGTGCCTCTCCTCTCTGAGCTCTGTGGGGCCCCCATAAGATGCGGGACGAGCCGCACCTTCCCTGCAGGCTGGAGGCGGCAGGTGCTTGGAGCTGGGTGCGGCCACGCAGCCCCCAGCGCAGCTTGCGTTGCACAACCTTGCAGTGGGTGGGCCCCCACCTTCCGGTTCTCGGGGACCTCCTCGGGATGTGCAGGGTGGTGGTGTGCCGGGGAGCCCTCCTCATTAACCATCCACACCAGCGCCTGAGACCTTCGGGCCTTCTCGAACCTCGCCGGTGGTGGTGGGTGTGGGTTTTTTTTTTTTTTAAGATTTTATTTATTTATTTGACAGAGAGAGAGATCACAAGCAGGCAGAGAGAGGCAGGCAGAGAGAGAGGGGGAAGCAGTCTCTCTGCTCAGCAGGGAGCTGATGTGGGGCTCAATCCCAGGACCCCGAGATCATGACCTGAGCCAAAGGCAGAGGCTTAACCCGCTGAGCCACCCAGGTGCCCCTGGCGGGTGTGGTTGTGATGTGCATTTCTGAGTCTGAGCCACCTTTTTCCTTCCTTTTTTTTTTTTTTTAACATTTAAAAAAATGTATTTATTTAACAGAGAGAGAGACAGTGAGAGGGCGGGAGGTGGGCATGTCCCAGGGCAGCGTGGTGTCCCTGCCTGCTTGGCATGGTGTGCAGCTGTGTGTGTGTGTGTGTGTGTGTGTGTGTGTGTGTGTGTGTGTGTGTGTGTGTTAATTTCCCAGGGTCTCTGTTCTCACTGGCTGTCCCCTCTGTGTGTCTCTGTGTTCTCCCCTCTTCTTATAAGGGCACTTGTCATTGGATTTAGGATGAACTCATCTCCAGATCCTTAACTCGATTCCCTCTGCAAAGAGTCTATTTCTTTCTTTCTTTCTTTCTTTTTTTTTTTTTTTTTGAAGATGTTATTTATTTGACAGAGACACAGCGAGAGAGGGAACACCAGCAGGGGGAGTGGGAGAGGGAGAAGCAGGCTTCCCGCCGAGAGGGGAGCCTGATGTGGGGCTCAATCCCAGGACCCTGGGATCATGACCTGAGCCGAAGGCAGACGCTTAAGGACTGAGCCGCCCAGGCGCCCCCAAAGATGCTATTTCCAAATAGGGTCCCATTCTGAGGGCCCAGCCGGACGTGAATTCTGGGGGACGCTATTCTACCCACCCCAGCGTGTGTGCCCGATCCCTGCGCCTGCACATTTCCAGGCTCAGATCCAGCCCCTAGTTCTCGGGTTCTCTGGGAAGTTGGTTTTCTTCTGGAAGCCCCTCTGGACCTGTACAGTGGGGCTGATTTTCTCAGCTCACATGGCCTCAGCTGGTCCTGTTTCTCACGACAGCGGGACTGGACATGCTCCCAGGGTCGGCTTGTGCCCTGAAAGCCGCTGCTGACATCAGAAATGAGATAAAGAGAGAAAAACTGGGGCATGATTTTTAAATATTGAAAGCATATGAAAAACTAGTCCAAGCTCAGAAAAAGGCCCAGCTTGAAAAGTCACTGCTCTCTGCCCTGACAATGGGTCCTTGCTCCAGGGGCTGCTTGGTAACTTGGTTTACTGGTTCCTTCCTGAAGAAACAATGTGTGTGTCCACGGGGACAGGTACATCCTTCCTTCCCAGGCACACACTGCACGTGCCTGCGTGCCTCTCTCCGTCTTGGGTTCGGTACCTGGGGGTGGATCTTGGACATCCTTGCCTTGGCAATTACATCACCTTGTAGGGGCCCGGCCGGAGGCCCTCCCTCCACCCTCTGGGCTTGGGAAACTGAACATTGCGAAGGCAGAGCTTGGCTCCCCACTTCCTGTCAGAGCCTTGCGGACGTGACCCAGGAAGCCACAGGTTGGGATCCATCTTAGAAAAGGCTTCTTGCTGGAAACGCTTGTGTGTCTTCCAGAACTTTCTCGGGGAGCATGTTGGATGCCTGGGGCTGCTTGGTGGTTTAAAGCAATAGAAATGCACCCTCTCACAGCTCTGGAGGACAGAAGTCTAGAGTGAAGGTGTTGGTGGGGCCATGCTCCCTACACAGGCTCTGGAGGAGGAGCCTGCCTTGCTCTTCTGGTGGCTTCAGGTGGCCCTTGGCTGGAGGCCACATCCCTCCAATCTTTGCCTTCCTTTGCACATGGCCCTTCTTTGAATCTTCTCTTTTGCTGTAAGGATACTCTCGCCCTTGGATTTGGGGCCCACTGTATGATCTAGGATAATCTCATTTTAAGATCCTTAACTGGTCCAGATGGAGGCACAGAGGCTCAGAGAGGTTGAGAGACTTCCAGAGGTCACACAGCTTGTGGCGGAAGGGGAGCCTGGACCAGCACCTGAGCTCTCTACTCTTCTTCCCAGGGATGTAGCCCAGGCCTGGTCGGAGGGCTGTTTTGTGTGGTCCCACGCTGCAATTAAAAAATTTACTTAAGTAAATTGGCAGCCAGCAGTTAAAGACGGGCAGATTTGTATGGAAAGTTAGATTTCTAGCCGTTCGTGACACTTGGCTGGGGTCTGTTCTTCGGTGAGTTGAGGTCTGCTCATCTCGGCAGGACGTGCTCTCCAGCTGTGTGGCCGTGGGCAAGTGACACCTGCCCGGGCCTTGGCTTCCTCATCTGTAAAATGGGGACAGTCCTCGCCCTGGCCACGCAGATGTTGGTGTGAGGGACACACGGGTTGGTGAATGGGGTGTGAGTGGGCCCCCCCGCCCATGTGTAGTCAGCTGTGCTCTGTCGCCATTAATTTCCAGTCTCTTTCTGGAGTAAATTCAGAGTTTGCTCACGGAGGCTGTCCAGGGTCCTGGTGATGGAAGTATTCCCAGAGGAAACTGGGGCCATCCGAAGCCCCTGGGGGTTCTGACAGCGCCGAAAGCCTTAAGCCCACCGGGAGCTTCCTGCTTCAGTTTCCCCATCTGTCAGATGGGGCGCTGTGGGCATCCCCACGGCCGAGGACTGGGTGAGCCCAGTGGTTTGGGTGCTCCTTGCTCCTGGCGAGCGCCTGGGGATGGTGGCGGTGGGGACAGTGAGGAAGGGCGTGTCCCGGGCACCTGGAACAGGAGGGTGGCAGACCAGCGTGGCCCGGGGAGCTGGCAGCAGTGGGGCTGCTGGGGGCAGGGGGGCGGGGAGGCTGACCTTCGTGGGCAGCCTGGCCCTCCCCATCCTCTCCCACAAGACAAAAGGACTGACGTTGCTGACCTCCAGGCTTCCTTGCGCTGGGAGCTGCATAAGCGTGGGGTTGCTGTCCGCGGTCGTGGCCACCTGTGTCCTTGGCGGGCAGGGAAGAAGGCCGGGGGCTGGGACGGAGTCCAGCTGAGGTCTGAGACAGCCTTCAACCCTGGAGGACAGTGTCGGGAGGGGCTTCTCGAACCCTCTTCGTGGTTTTGGACGTAATAATGAGCAGCCTTGCATTCCTGCAGCATCTCTGGCTTTTCGGGCGCTCTCACACCCGTGGTCTGGCCGACCCGCCGCGGGGGAGGCTGGGCGGGCTCTGGGTGTCTCTGCCACGTGGACAGGAGCTGCACTAGCAGGGCCAGGGGGGCGCTTTGCATCCTTCACCGGCTGCCTCTGTAGCCGCTCCGAAGGGCTCAGGGGACTTCAGTCCCCGTGGACGGGTAGGACAGGCCGGTGGAGAATCGGCTCTGGGCCGCCCTGTTTGTGAACCAGCGGAAGGAGTGATGCTGACAGGGTGGGGGTGGGGGGGCACGTGCTGTGAGAAGGAGGGGTGTTGAGCTCCCGAGTGATCGGGAAGTTGCTCGTTCCTTAGGCACATGTTTGCTGAGCACTGTACTCTGTGCTGGGCCCTTGCAGCGTGGGGGCTGCAGGCGTGGACAGAGCTGACCGGGCCCCACTCTCAGCTACTGACATCGCAGCAGGAGGCACGGCCCATGCACAAGCAAAGAGAGACACCCACAAACGGCGTCTGAAGGGGGCAAGGTGGGTGAGTTGACCTCAGGCTCTGGTGGGGTGGTCGGGTGAACCTTTCTGAGGAGTCAGGCATGGGAACGGCTTGCCGGGCAGAGGGCACAGCACGTGCAAAGGCCCGGAGACGGGAAGTTGCTTACGTAGAGGCGGAAGAGGAAACAGACCGTTGGGGCTGGGGACGGGGAGAGGCAGGCTGGGGCCTTGTAGGACGTGGTGAGGGGTTTAGATTTGGTTTCAGCTCATCGGGCTGCCTTTGGAAGACAGGAATGGATTTGAGATTTCTTCTGCGGGGAGAGCCACTGGGTTGTGCCAATGGGCTGTTCTTGGGGTTGAGGGAAGGAGATCAGGGACAGCTCTCAGACTTCTGTTTGAGGAGCGTGGGGCTGTCTTCCAAGACAAGAAAGACCAGGTCTGGGGGTGGTCAAGAGCAGATGGACAGTGGGGCCTTAAATCTGGCCTTAACTTCCTGGTAGGACAGCTCAGCAACAAAGAACAAAACGGGCCAAGGACTTACTAGAGATTTCTCCGGAAACGATGCACAAACGAATGCAAAGGAAAGCCACAGCGATCCCACTGCACACCCCTGGCCACTACCAAACACCTGAGGATGGCCAGTGTTGGCGAGAGTGTGGAGAAACTGCGGCCCTTGTGCAGTGTCGCTGGGGATGGGGCATGGTGAGGCTTCTGTGGAAGCCCGGGCGCGGTTTTCCGGAAAAATTAAACACAGAACATATGACGCAGCAGTTCTCCTGCTGGGCCTATGCCCCCAAAGAATTGAAAGCAGGGACGCAAGCAGATGATTCGCACACGCATATTCGTAGCCGCGTGACTCCAGCAACCCAGGTGTCCACGGACAGAGTGAGGTCCTTCCCTGCGCTGGGATGTGATTCAGCTTCGGAACAAGGCAGTTCTGCCCCCGGCGCCCCCGTGGATGAGCTCGGGAGACCTGGCGGTGAGGACGAGAGCATCTGGCCGTAAGAGGACTCACACCACAGGAGTCGCGCAAGGCAGCCTGAGGGGTCCCGGGCACAGAAATGCGACACGGGATGGGAGGCGCCGGGGGCCAGGGCGCTGGTGTTTCCTGGGGACAGAGTCTCCATTTGGGTGCATGGGAAAGTTCTGGAGACGGATGGTGAGCCTGGCCACACAACACCATGGATTTGCTTGATGCCACTGAAGTGCGCCCTTAAAAACAGTAAAGATGGTAAATTTTATGCTATTAAAAAAAAAATCGTGGTGGAGGTTTCACCCGAGGGGGCGTTGGGTTCATTGCCGCGGTCAGAGGACAGCCCGTTGAGCCTCTTGCAAAAGAACGAGCCCTTGGAGGAGGCTACCCTGAGCTCCTGAGTCCTGCAAGCGCAAACCATGGCTGCCCTATTTATGAGGCCTTGGCAGGCTCCCCGGTGCGTTCTTGAACGGGCCAAGGCCAGCGAAGGGAGGCTCCTTTAGTCATAGCCCTGGTGTCTCAGCGACACCGAGGTGCCTTCTTCAGAGCAGGTCCCGGTCCCTTCAGGCTGTCTGCAGGTCGGCGGGGAGGGAAGGGAGGGTGCCCCGCTGCCGGGTGGGGGGCGGCGAGGACAGGGGCCGCCGGAGGTTGTCTGGAAAGGGACACGTAGTGAACATGTTGGGCTCTGCAGGCCAGATGGGGTCTGTGTCATTTCGCCCGTGCGGCCGGAGGGCCGAGGACCCCCCCGTGGGAGGGGGAGGCTGTGCGCGCCACAGTGCTCTTTATGGGCATCGAAATGTGAATTTTATGGAACTTTCTTTTCTTTTTATTTATTTATTTATTTATTTATTTATTTATTTATTTATTTGACACAGAGAGAGAGATTACAAGTAGGCAGAGAGGCAGGCAGAGAGAGAGGAGAGAAGAGGAAGCAGGCTCCCTGCTGAGCAGAGAGCCCGATGTGGGCCTCGATCCCAGGACCCTGGGATCATGACCTGAGCCGAAGGCAGCGGCTTTAACCCACTGAGCCACCCAGGCGCCCGGAACTTTCTTTTCTTTCCTTCTTTTTTTTTGATTTATTTGACAGAGAGACAGCCTCTGCCTGGGACAGCCTTGTGCGAAGGGCCTGGGAACCGTGGCGTCCGTGGCGGCCAGAGCTCACGCCCTCCAGCCAGCTCGGTCCCTGCGTCTGTGACCATGTAGGGGTGCACATCTCCCTGGTTTTCAAAAGTTGCCAGAAATCCGGCCTTGATTTTGGCATTTATATTGTCAAGACATTCAAATGTTTTGGAATACCACGGGATCCCAAACTCTTCCACTGGCCGAAGCTGGCCCATGGGTGGACGGTCGGCTTCAGGAAGACGGGGTTCCTGGCTCTGGGGTTTTGTGTTTGTTTTCGAGGGAAGGATGGTAGGAGAGGGCATTTAAGACATCTTGGGTGATTTTTAAGAACTTAGAAAACCTTTCCGACACACAGAAAAGTAGAACGGTGTCATGATTCCTGTGTGCCCCTCGCCTGCTTCCCCGGACGTCAAGTCGTGTGTCCTGAGATTTGTCTGTTCCCCCCTTCCTCTCCCCGGAGAGGAGTTTCCCCTTTGCTGAGTTATTCTGGAGCCTGTGTTTGACGTTGTTTCCTCTGTGTACCTAACACGGTGGTTCTCTAACTTAATCTGCCAGTAGAGTCCCTTGAGGGGGGGGCTTGCTAACACGCAGATGGCCGGGCCGCACCCCCGGAGTCTGAAGTGCAGGGGACGCTGAAGCTGCTGGCCCGCCCAGGGACCCCGCTCGGAGACCCTCTGCTCAAAGAGGTACCAAGGATTCCCCCCCACACCCCAACACTGCCCCGATACCGTTAGCACCCCCAACTAACTCAGGTGGAGAGATGAGGTTCGCTCAGCTGCTCCGAAATCCCCTGGGCCATCCACCCCTTGGGCTTGGGTCCATTTGGGAGGAGGGAGTGGGGCTCGGTGGTGGGTTGGTCCCTGCCCAGCCAGCAAGCTTCCTGGGACCCCAGGAACCCCAGGTGGCTCTGACCTCTGATCGCCCCCATCTGTCCCCCCCGGGGAACCCGTTGGCTTTTTGAAGGGGGCTTTGGCGGGACCCTCCTGGTTTTCACACCATCCCCGGCCAGGGGAGGCTGGCCTTCCGGGGCTCCTCGGCACCCCCTGATGTTCCTGGCTAGGGCTGTGGCTGGCTGAGCTCTTTTTGGGGGGTGTGCCTCAGTCGAGATTCTGACACCCTCCTGTCACTGTCAAGTGAGGCTGTCCTTGTGGTCGCCGAAGTAAGGGGGAGGCAGTGGCGGGCCCGCAGCACGTCTGCAGCCGGAAGGCGCTTATGGCAGATTCCTTTGTGAGAACAAAGGCCCCCCACGGCACAGCTTGAAAGAAGCCACCCAGAGTATGTCCTGCCCTGGGTTTCTTTTAATACAGTCAGACTGCAAGTCAAGTGGGGTGGTCCTACTGGGCGGGGGCGGGGGGGGTTGTGTGTGTGGACCCAGCATGCCAGGTGTGGGCTTCACTTTAAGAAGACAGTGGGCCTCCCACAGTGGGATCTGGTCCACCTTGTCTGGCCTGGGTCTGGCCCTCTGGCTGCAGACAAGAATGTTCCAGAAAGGACGAGGCACCCAGGCGGCAAATGTCACTCTGCCCTGGTGCAGGGGTGTTGCCAGGTGTGGAGGGGGCTGTGTGGGAGGAAGCCCCACATCTCTGAGTGGGTGTGAGAAGCAGGACATCGGTCCCCCAAAGATGTCTGGGTCCTAATCCTGGAGTCTGTGAACCTATTAGCTCACGTGGCAAAGGGGACTTGGCAGGTGCGATGAAATCACGAGTCTCCAGGCGGGAGGTGATCCTGGGTCATTTGGGTGGACATGTGACTTTCTTAGCCTTGTCCTCATGGTCTCATGATGGCTGCCACAGCACCAGACATCACACCATCCCATACATCATTCAAAGCCGGAAGGAGGGAGGATACAATGGGAGGGCTCGGTTCTTTTATTGTCACAAGGGTCCTTAGAAGAGGGAGGGAGGGACGTCAGAGAGGATGTGATGATGAGGGCAGGGTTTGGAGCGACGGACCAGGAGCCAAGGAGCACGGTGGCTTCTGGAAGCTGGAACAGGCAGGGAAGTGGATTCTCTCTGAGAGCCTCCAGAAGGAACCAGCCCTGCTGACCCCTTGCTTTTAGCTCCATTTTGGGGTGAGACCCACTTTGGATTTCTTTCTTTCTTTCTTTCTTTCTTTTTTTTAAAGATTTTATTTATTTATTTGACACAGAGAGAGAGAGATTACAAGTAGGCAGAGAGGCAGGCAGAGAGACAGGGAGAGGAGGAAGCAGGCTCCCCGCTGAGCAGAGAGCCCGATGTGGGCCTCGATCCCAGGACGCTGAGATCATGACCTGAGCCGAAAGCAGAGGCTTTAACCCACTGAGCCACCCAGGTGCCCGAGACCTACTTTGGATTTCTAACCTTCAAATTGTAAGAGGCTAAATTTGTGATGTTGTAGACATGGAAGTTTTTAACAGCTTGTTAAAGCAGCACCAGGAAACTGACCCAATGAGTTTGCTTCCACTAATGCCAGAGAAATAAAATGACAATGAATTCTGGTTTGGGTTTAAGTAAAATATTTAAACTTAAAATAAGGGCGCCTGAGTGGCTCAGTTGGTTAAGCAACTGCCTCCGGCTCAGGTCATGATCCTGGAGTCCCAGGATCGAGTCCCACATCGGGCTCCCAGCTCCACGGGGAGTCTGCTTCTCCCTCTGACCTTCTCCCCTCTCATGCTGTCTCTCACTTTCTCTCTCTCTCAAATAAACAAATATTAAAAAAATATAAACTTAAAATAATACGGTGGGTTTTAATATATTTATTTATAAGCATTTCAGTATTTTTTTCAATGACTTTAACGTTTGGGGAAAACATATGTGGGCACACAGTTTTACTTTTGCCCTGAGCTATGACATGAGCTGGTAAGGTGCTGACCAGCAGCCTCGTGAGGGAGTCCGATTTGCTGTGAAGTAACTTTCTATTTTAGAACGGTTTTATTTTTTAATTTATTTTTATTTTTTAGTTTTTAAAATTTTATTTATTTATTTGACAGAGACAGCGAGAGAGGGAACGCAAGCAGGGGGAGTGGGAGAGGAAGAAGCAGGCTTTCCCGCAGAGCAGGGAGCCTGATGTGGGGCTTGATCCCACAACCCTGGGACCGTGACCTGAACCGAAGGCAGACGCTTAACGACTGAGCCACCCAGGCGCCCCTAGAACAGTTTTAGACGTCTAGGAAAACGGGGGAGAGGATACAGAGTTCCCACGTTCTGCACGCCCCGTGTCCCCTGCTCACACTGCTCACGACCGTCCACACTGTGTTCCGCTTCCCTTAGTTTTTACTTAGTGCCCTTTCTCTGCTCCGGAAGTCCACCCAGGGCCACGTCACATCTGGTCACAGTGTCTCCTTAGGCTCCTTGGACTGTGATGGTTTCTCAGACTTTCCTGGTTTTCGGTGACCTGGATAGTTCAGGGATTTTGCAGGATGTCCCTCTGTTGGGATTTGTCTGATGTTTTTCTCAAGATTAGACTGGAGTTCCGGGTTTTTGGGAGGAAGACACGGAGGCAACGTGCGCCTCTCTCCACGTTATGTCAGCATGACGTCGCTGTTGGCATAGGTCCTGTTGCTTTCTTTCTTTCTTTCTTTTTTTTGGATTTTTATTTATTTATTTGACACAGAGAGAAAGAGCACAAGCAGGCAGAGAGGCAGGCAGAGGGAGAGGGAGAAGCAGGCCCCCCGCTGAGCTAGGAGCCCGATGTGGGGCTTGATCCCAGGACCCCCGGATCATGACCTAAGCTGAAGGCAGTCGCTTAACCAACTGAGCCACCCGGGCGCCCCATGAGAAACCGAGGCCCAGGAAGCTCTGTCGGGCTCCTGCTGGGAGGTGGCGAAGGGCAGGCTGAGAGCACGCAGGGAGGCAGGTGTGGCCGCCGGGCTGGGGCCCCTCTGCTTGTAGGGACGGCCGCACGCCTCTCCTCTCTCTCCCTGGTCCCCAGCAGCCTCCTCGCTGGTCTCCCTGAAGTCAGATTTGGTGGGACGCCAGTACCTTATTGGGCCTCTGTGGGCTGAGGCTTTGCTTACGATCTTCCAAGTGCTCACTCCGCCTTACACATTTTTTGCTTTAATTTTTTTCTTTTTAACAACCAGAATTTGACATCTGCACGGGGAAGCACACAATATCGGGTGTGGATGTCGATGAAATTTCACGTAGGCGCGCAGGCTTGCCGCGCTGGTCTGGGTCACCCGCCGACGGCTGTCCTTCACCCTCCCTGTCGGCGCCAACCCTGGGGTACCGCTGCCCCCCACCTCTGTCACCAGAGATCAGCTTTGCCCGCTCGCCGGATCGTCACGAGAATGGACTCCTGCAGTCTGTTCTCCTAGGTGTCCAGTCTGTTGGTTGATTCCGTGCTTGGTTCCTCTGTGTCATTGTGGGCATCCAGGGTCCGCTCCTTTTCTCTGTTGGGTGGCATCCCCTGAATGTCACCCCTGTCATACTTTCCCTTGTCTGTGGACATCTGTGTTTCCGGTTTGGGGCTGCTGGGGCACTCGTGGGCACGGCATTTGTATGTGGATAGACGTATGTTTTCTTTCCTCTGGAGAAAACCCTGGGAGGGGGCTTGCTCTCTCTTGTGGGGACAAAGGTCTGTTCCACTTTTGCAGATAATGCCAAACGTTTTCCAGTGACTGCACCTCTTACACTTGCACAATACAGTGGGTGAGCATTCTGGTTGCTCCATTCCAGGCCAGCAATGCTGTTGTCGATCTTTTCTGTGTTGGCTATCATGGTGTAGGCTGGAGGACCTCACTGTGAGTTTTATGGACACTTCTCTGATGACTAGGCTGCCCAGGACGGGTGGGGTGGCTCCGTGAAATCATGGGGATCTAGTCTCGTATCTTTCTGCTCCACCATCCTTTGTTTGTGGCTTCTGTTCTCAAGACTGCCTCATGATCCAGGGCAGCTGCTCTGGCTCCATCCATCATGACTGCAGTCCAGACAGCAGACAGGGGGGACTTGTCAACAAATATATAGGAATGCCTGACATCGACAATGCCAGGAAGACAAAAACAGGGTGATGGATAGAACGTGATTGCAGAAGGGCTATTTTAGAAAGGGTGGTCTTCCTTTCCTTTTCATTCACGGCAATAGTCCCCAGACTTAGAGCCTGACGGGTAGTGGGAACTCAGTAAATACTGTTGAGGCGATGAAGAGTATTCAGGGAAGGTCTCATTGAGAAGATGGTTTTAGACTTAAGAAGCGAGGGGGTTACTAATGAAGATGTGGGAGGGAAGATTGCCCAGAGGAGCACGCAGTCCGTGCAAAGGCCCGTGACAGAAGAAGCTCGCCTGATGGGCTCCGGAGCAATGAGGGCAGGGCGTGCAGAGTGAGCGAGGTGGTTGATAAAGGGAGTGATTGCAGTGATTATAGGGAGCCTCGTAAATCCCTGTCAGGGACTTGGATTTTATTCTAAGGGAGATAGGGAGCCATGGGAGGTGTTTGAGCAGGGGAATGACATGACCTGACTCATCTTTTAAAGGTTTAACTCTGATCCATGGGGAGAACAGACGGGGCAAGAGGAGAAGCAGGAGAACCAGCGCCGGAGTTACTGTGTTGGTCCAAGCAAGCAGTGCTGGGCGCAGGGTGGTGTTGGAGAGAAGCAAACTGACTCCAGGCGCATCTCGGAGACAGAGCAGCCAAGATGGAAGGGTGTTGAGTGGGAGGGAAATTGAGGAGTCAGGGATGGCTCAACTTCCTCGCTGAAGAAACTCACCCCATTGTCTTAGCAAACAGCTCAGGTTTCCTATAAAAAGCTTTTCTTTTATTTGCCTTCCCTTTAAAATCAAAAGAGGTTGGAGCAGTAGCCAAGGGTGTGGCGTTCCCAGGTTCCAGACTGACTCAGCCCGTGCGGCGGTCCTCCCTGGGCTCCAGGGCAGCCTGGGGCGGGGCACGCCGGGAGCCGGGGGATGCAGGACGTAGTGGGTGCCTTGCCGGCGAATTCGGAGCGGGCGGGGGCGCTGGTCCTGTCTCCGAACTGGGCCATGTGTGCCAACTGGCCTCTTGGCTCAGGTGCTCGGAGATGTGTTTCCTCTGAGCCTGTTTCTTCTTATCACCAGGGGAGGGATTCGGTTTTGCAATTCCGTGGCCAGGTCAAGTTAATGATTAATCTGTGAAGCTGCCCTGAGCCCCACGGGCAGCAGCGTGGGGGCACGGCCAGCGTGTGGGTGCAGAACCGGCAGCTGGTGTCCCCGTCTCCCTGTGACCTTGGGCAGGCACTTGGCCTTGGAGCCTCAACGTCTGTATCTGGGAAATGAGCCTTAGCAAATTCGGTGAGGTGAAGTAGGCAGACGTGTGTTGTTATCTGAACAACACAGATAGAGATGGTTGATAGGACTCGCCGGGTCCCCCAGCTTCTCAGGGGCAGAGGTCTCGTGTTGTTCCTTTTTGTGTCTTTAAGTGCCTAGCATCGTGCACGGGATGAGTGGGGTCCTAATTAGAGCAGGCGGGCTTGTTTCAGGTAGTTCCGGAAGACTTCATGGAGGAGGTGGCACCTGCTGATTTGGGTGTCGGGGCGTCCTGGGCACAGGGGCAAGGGCTGTGGGAGGCACTGAGCTGAGCTGCCTTTCCAGAGTGGACTCGGGTGGGAGAACGAGGTGAGGCCTTGAATGCCAAGCACAGGAATTCATACTTGAAGGTGGACGGGAGCCCAGGGATCATCGCGGCTGCCTCATATTAAGCACCTACTGCATGTACTTGCTGTGCACTGATCCTAAATCCCATCCATGGCTCTGCCAAGTAGGGGCTGTTCCTACTCCCATTTTACAAACGAGAAAGCTGAGGCCCCAAGATGTTTCTGGAGGCCTCACAGCTAGGAAGGTGGAGGTGGGTCCTGTTGGGTCTGTCCACACAGGTGCTGCCTCTAAGAAGATACTGCAAACCCTGAATGTGAGTGCTGGCGTGTGATCTGAAATTTTCTGGGGGCCCCATTAAAAAAAGAGCTATGTTAAAAAAAAGGAGTAAGAAACAGGTGGAATTAGTATTACTTACCTAGTAGATCCAAAAAACCCACTCATCCTGGGGGTCAAAATAAAAAGAATCATTGACGAGATAAATGTATATTTTTTTGCCTTTTTTTTTTTTTTTTGACAAAGCCGACCTGTAGCTGACGCCTGGGCCCATCTCGGCGGGACTGGCTGCACGTCGGGTGTCCAGGCGGCACGTGGCCGGCGGCTGCCCAGGTGGGTGGGAAGGTCCACCCCGACACCCGGCCCGGCCCTCCCGGAGCGCACCAGCCCCGCCTGCGGACGGGGGATTTCTGGGTCACCCGGGCTGTGCGCTCTGGGAATTTCTATACTGCACTTCTTGAAACAGAGAAAAGCCCACATGTGTGTTGATTAAATACAAAATAAGAGATCCTCCTCCTGGAAATGGCACACCCGTGTGGAATAGCTGAAGTCTCACATGAAATTTTCCTTTTTCTTAACACGCCAGGTGCTCCTGGAGACTCTAACTTCTTCTTCAGCCTCAGTTGGAAGGTTGCCTCTGCCGAGAGGCCCTCCTGGACTGCTCTGTTGGACATACTGGCCCTGTCCCGCTCCATCTGGCTTTATTTTGTCCCAGTCTGCATCAGGGCCGGAAGTTCTGTCCTGCAGGGATCTGTTGATCAGGGGCCTTGCTGGTTTCTTCTCTAGGGCATCGCCTGTGCTCAGGATGCTGCTGGGCCCCCAGCACGTGCCCAGTGAGTCCTTAGGGTGCCGGGGAATGGTTGGGGTGCGCCGTGCGTCTCTCCATGTTTGTCTGGGTGCCCGGAGGTCGTCCCGATCTTCCTTCCTGGCAGTGAGCTGCAGGGGCTTTGTGGGGGTCCAGCGAGCGTGCCAGGGAGCACTGAGGTGGGCCCGCAGCCCCGCTGCTGAACGCTGCCCAGTTCTCCCTGGCATCGGGGGGTGCGGACGGGCCCTGGGAGCTTTGGGCCAGGATGCCAGCCCAGCTGGGTGTGGGTTCAAGTGACACTGGTCGCTTAGCTTTGCCTTGGCCTTAGGCCCTGTATTGGGATCAGTAGTGTCCCCCCCCAAAAAAAGTTATGTCCCGAGTTCTGACTCCTGATACTGGTGAATGTAACCTTATTTGAAAATAGGGTTTTTGCAGATGAAATTAAGGTAAGGAACCCTCCCTCACCCCGGCCCCAGGCGTGACTTTGTTGGAGCAGCCCGGGGAACACGGAAGGGTTCCGGCCAGCGAGCAGGCTGGGTGAGGGTTCCTGACCGTGGTTTTAGCCGGGGTCTCAGACTTCCTGCCTTTTGGGATCTGGTGGGAAATGCTTTTCTGGTCTCTGAGCTGAGGTCGCGTGCTTTCGCCACTGGTGGCCACGGGACACTGAAGGCCCTGGGAGTCACGGGGCCCCTCTGAGCCTCTGCCTGCTCCCCGGCTCACAGCTTATCCCCAGCCACGTGCTGGAGGCCAGCCCGAAGGTCTGAGTTCCCCGGAACAGCAGGCGCGGGAGTCCCTGGCCTCTTCCTGCCTTCTCTGGGCCTCTCTGTGAAGCGCAGGGCTGACCCAGGATCCCCCCCGCCCCAGGCCTCTCTGTGAAGCGCAGGGCTGACCCAGGATCCCCCCCCGCCCCCGCCCCAGGCCTCTCTGTGAAGCGCAGGGCTGACCCGCGGCTCCCTGCCTCCCCCTTGGGAAGGCTGTCCTGCCCCTCCCCCAGGCAGTGTCTGGAGCTCTTCCCTGCCCAGCCTGGGGAGGAGACGGGATGGGGCGGGATGGAAGAGCCTGTGGAGACCAGCCTCGGATGGAGGGGGGCCTGGCCTGTGAGGTTGTAGCTCACGAAGCCAGAGAAGTTTACCATATTTGTAACGGTAAAGATTGAGTTAACTGAAACATAGACTAATAGCTAAAAATTAATGTATGTGACATTGTCATTTTTGCCATCCCGTATCCCCTGAGCTGCTGCTCTGGCCCCAACTGGGCCCAGATAGGCCATGCTCTCTATGTAGTTAAAAAAAATCTCTCTTAAGTAGGAGCTATTTAAAACATATTCAAAGGAGGAAGCCAATAACCATTCTCCGGACATTTCCGTGTTGCTAGTAGTTTTTCTGGAGTTCATACTGCTTGTTGGCTCAGCAAAAATTTGGAGTGTCTGCTGGGTACCAAGCAGTGTTCTGGGCCCAGTGAATCAATGAACAAAGCAGATGAAGATGCTGTTCTTGTCAGGCTATGACCTAGCAGGGGAGTTAGAGAGAGAACAGTAGTCGTCATTACAGGCGACAAGGACCATGGGAGACACAGCAGGGTAAGGGCGTTTAGGAATTTTAGGGTGGATCAGGTGAGAGATTTGACTATGTGGCCACCTGGGGAAGAACAGTAGAGGCAGAAAGAACAGCTAGTGCAAAGGCCCTGGGGCAGGAGGTTGCATATATAAGGGACAGCAGGGAGGCCACCGTGACTGGGCTGAATGAATGACAGGGACGGGACAGGATGCAAGGCCCAGAGAGGCCACAGCTATTGTGTTCATTTTATTTTCAAGACATCAAGACAAAGGTTGGGGTGCCTGGGGGCTCAGTGGGTTAAGCCTCTGCCTTTGGCTCAGGTCATGATCTCAGGGTCCTGGGATCGAGCCCCACATCGTGCTCTCTGCTCGGTGGGGAGCCTGCTTCCTCCTCTCTCTCTGCCTGCCTCTCTGCCTACTTGTGATCCCTCTCTCTCTGTCAAATAAATAAATAAAATCTTTAAGAAAAAAGACATCAAAGGTTGTACATTAGTTTGTACGTTTGACAAATTCCTATAGACAGGCCCATACTGACTGTGTCTTTCTGCAGCTGGTCTGTTTGCACTCCTGTCTTTGCCACCTCCCCCAGCAGGTCTGGTCCGTGCGTTCTGCCCACCGTGGCATGTGCAGAAGCCCAGCGCGCTCATGGGCTCCGAGAGTGGGCTGTGGAACCGTCGGGGGCGGGGGGCGGCATCGTGCCGCAGGAACCGAAGAGGGTAGGGCTTGAGCGTCTCTTGGGACCTCGTGTTAATGGACGCACAGTGTCTGTCCTGTGACTGGCTCCTGTCACTCAGCTGCTTCCTCCGTGGCGTGGACCCGCCTTTCTCGTTAAGACCGAGTCACGTCCCACGGAACGCAGTGAGCACAGGTGTGCTGGTACACACGCCTTTTAACAGGTGTGATGAAAACGGTCCATCCCTTGTTTTTGTTTTTTGTGCAAGGGAGGTGTAGACATTTGATAAAACTTGAAAAGCAGGCACGTTATGGATGCACCGTGAAAACATGATGCGGGGGAGAGAAGCCCCATGTGGCCTCTGTTGTACCTCTGCTTGTTTTTAAGAAAGTGGGTGATTCGGACGTGAATTGATGACGTGTATTGCATGCTTCTGTGTGTTGGAAAAAAAGCAATTCCCTGGAGACGGAAGGTGGATGTGGCCACGTGCCTGGGGTTGGGGAAGCAATGTGGCTGCTAGCGGGTGTGGGGTTTGGTTTTGGGGTGATGAGTGTGTTCCGGGCTTAGACCGTGGTGGTGTTTGCACAATTGTGTGCACACATACACACACCATTGCGTTAGACCCTTGAAGTGGGTGAACTGTATGGTGCGTGAATCGTAAGTCATTAAACCGTCAAGAAATGCTAGCATCATGTTTTCACTGTACCTCGAGAACATTCCTCCTGTTTAAGTGTGCAGCCTGATGCCTTTCATGGGATGTGTGCACTCACCTGTGTGGCACCCGAAATCAAGAGATGGGATGTTTTCACGACCCCAGATATTCTCTCTCTCTTTTTTAAAGATTTTATTTATTTATTTGACAGTGAGAGAGAGACAGCGAGAGAGGGAACACAAGCAGGGGGAGTGGGAGAGGGAGAAGCAGGGTCCCTGCCGAGCAGAGAGCCCAATGCAGGGCTCGATCCCAGGACCCTGGGACCAGGACCTGAGCCAAAGGCAGACGCTTAACGACTGAGCCACCCAGGCGCCCCCACGTAGTCTCCCGATGCCATTTTGCAGTCGGTCCCCTACCTCCACCCAAGCCCTGTGGCCTCCGCTGATCTGGTTTCCGTCCTCCTGTTTTCCTTTCCCCGGACGTCCTGTGGACGGACTCGTGCCGTGTCTCGCTGCTTGCTTCGGCCTTTTGTTACTGCGCAGGTGCCCTGGAGGTTCGTGCAGGGGGCGGACTGACCAGTGGCTGGTTCCCGTTCGCGATCCAGCAGTGGCCTGGTGTTTCGCTATGTGGTGGTTTGTTTATCTGCCAAGAGACGCCGGAGTTGTTTTAAAATACGTTTTGAGACCATGTTTGTTATTGATGGGCATTGTTTCCTGGCCGGGTCATAGGCTGTGGCCGCTGCCAGGAATGCCCTCCCCGTCTTCGTTCCCTGGCCAGCTCCAACTCCCTGCTTCGGTGCTCGGCTCACGCCTTCCCTGGTCCGGGCAGCCCTGCCGACTGTCCGGGAGCCGGCTCGGAGGGTCCGCTGGGAGGAGAGGCCGTGGCGTCCTGCGAGGGCTCACGTTGGCCGGCTCTTCCCGTCTTGTGTTCTGGGCCGTGGCCTTTGACCTTGGGGGAGGGGGTGGGATAGAATCAGCCATACCAGGCGAAAGGCCGTGAGCGTGGCCAGCACTGCTATCTAATCAACTGCTTGGTCCAGTTGCCTCTGCTCGGACACGGATCAAACCCAGTGCAAAGTCTGTTCCCATCTGCGGGTGGGGGTAGGGCAGTGACAGTGACGGGGAGCAAGAGGCGTCGGTCATTTCGAGCCCGGCTGATACCTGGCTGACCGTCCAGACGCCCGGGGCTCTGGCATACCCTGCGCTAAGCACTTCACTGGACAAACTCAGCCTCACACCAGCTCTCTCATTATGCCCACTTTATGGATGAGAAGCCCGAGGTTCACAGAGGAGCCGTGACTTACCTACTGTCACCCAGCCAGAAGGCAGAGCTGGGTCATCGAATACTCCCTGTGAGCGGGTGCCCAGTGAATGGGGTGGACCCCCAGAGCCTGGAAGGCCCTTCTGAGAGAGAGAGGGACACATGACTTTATCTGGTGACTCATTTCTCTGGCTGTGATTTGTCCCCAGAGCAGAGTGAGCTGGAGAGTGGACGAGGGATTCCGGAGTTCTGAAGACTTCTCTGGGTCCAGCTGAGGAACAGGGCTGGAGAGCAAGGCAGGAACCGGAAGCTATTTTGCTTTATTTTATTTATATTTTGAGAGAGAGTGAGAGCAAGCACGCACGCACATGTGGGGCAGGGGGAGAGGGAGAGAGAATCCTAAGCAAGCTCCACACTGAGCACAGAGCCTGACACAGGGCCCATCTCACGACCCTAAGGTCACAACCTGAGCCAAAATCAAGAGTTGGACGCTTGGGGCGCCTGGGTGGTTCAGTTGTTCAGTGTCTGCCTTCGGCTCAGGTTGTGATCCCAGGGTCCTGGGATCGAGTCCTGCATTGGGCTCCCTGCCTGGCGGGAAACCTGCTTCTCCCTCTCCCACTCCCCCTGCTTGTGCTCTCTCTGTTAAATATAAATAAAGTCTTTATTTATTTATTTTAAACATTCGTGTATGTTTTCAAATAGAATTCTCTTGTTTTTTTTTTAAATGATTTTATTTATTCATGAGAGAGAGAGAGAGAGAGGGGGCCAGAAGGAGAAACAGTCTCCCCACGGAGTGGGGAGCCCGATGTGGGACTCGATCCCAGGACCTGGGATCATGACCTGAGCTGAAAGCAGACGCCCAACTGACTGAGCCACCCAGATGCCCCGGTAAATAAAATCTTAAAAAAATAAAAAGAAAAGAGTTGGATGCTCAACCGACTGAGCCACTCAGGCGCCCCAGGAAACTGTCTTTTTAAAACCACTTAGTTGAGGTATGATTGACATTTAAAAAACTGTGCATATTTAATATATACAACTGGGTGAGTTTACAGATAAGTAGACACCCTCGGAATCGTCACCACAATCTACATGTAAAGATATTCATCACCTCCCAAGCTCTCCGTACGATTGCTATGATTGTTTTAGTTATGCAAGGCGGGTAAACCTAGAGACCTACCATACCTCACCGTGTCACCACTTAACAAGATTGCATCCTATGCTCAAATATTTGCTAAGAGGGTAGATCTTATGTTACGTGTTTTTATCTCACACACACACACACGAAGGAACTGGGACTGAGATCACGTTTTTTCCTGGCAGGGTTGCTGGTGGAAGCCAGGACGGCGGTGGGGGGGGACCCCTAGTTGTTACGAGCCCTGTGTGTGTCTTCTCAGTGGGGAGGGGGTGGTGGAGAAGACACGACAGGACTCCCTCCCTCTGTCGCTTCTCCCCGTGCGCCTGTTGAAGATTTGAGGATTTCCGTCTGGGGTTGACCCCCCTCCTGCCCCGCAGTCTCTCGCCTGAGGTTGAATTGCACCTACCAGGCCTGTGCCCACGGGGCCTGGAGGGTCCTGGTGTTGGACCTGCTGTGCGGGGCCAGGGGAGCGCCCTCCAGCCATGCCGGGTCTTGGTTTCCCCCTTAGAGACACAGGAAGTCCCCCTCCTCCGAGGGATCATGTGGTGGTGGGCACCAGCAGGTGTGGCGAAGGCACAGCCGGCGAGCCAGGTGTGGCCCCAGGTGTGCTCGATTTCGAAAAATGAATTGTTGCTGTTGAAACAATACGGAGATCCCACAGAGTCTTTGTTGCTTTGTTCAAATCACGTTCATTAGTCGCCTTTATTTGCATGTATTAGATGCTCAGCTTATAAGACCGATTGTGCAGCTTCCATGGCCGGTAGGAAGACGTGTTGATCAATCAATGATTATTATTATACCATGAAATCCAGATTTTATGGGACAACTTCCGTTTTTTTATTCTTGGCAATGAATTTGACTTTTTTTTTGTTTAAATGTCATGTTGGTGGGCGCCTGGGTGGCTCAGTGGGTTAAAGCCTCTGCCTTCGGCTCAGGTCGTGATCTCAGGGTCCTGGGATCGAGCCCCACATGGGCTCTCTGCTCAGCGGGGAGCCTGCTTCCTCCTCTCTCTCTCTGCCTGCCTCTCTGCCTACTTTGATCTTTCTCTCTATGCGTCAAATAAATAAAATCTTAAAAAAAATAAATGTCATGTTGGTGAAATGAGAAATGGCTGAGGCTACTGGCCCCCATTGTACAGATGGGGAAACTGAGGCTCAGGAGGTGATTGTCTTGCCCATGTGGCCCCGGGATCTAGCTGCTTCCAGATCAACTGGTCGGAGATATGGGGCTGGTTGGACCAGCCAGCTCCTGCCTTCTGCCTTCCCCTGGAGCCTCTGCCCATTGGTTTTGGCTGTTTGGGACAGTAGAGGTGGCTGGCCTTGTTCTGGAAGGCTGTGTTCAAAGGAACATGGGAGGTGACACAAGCTACCCTGTATACCTCACTCTGTGGTATCAGGTATCTATCTGATGGGCTGGGTCCCTCTGCCCCACCCAGGCTCTGAGCCTTGTGGGGCCCGTGATGCCACTGGGCCAGGTTGGGAGGGATATTGGGTGATCCTGGGGGGGGCCTCCCTGTGACACAGAGACTTGCAGAGCTGAGAAGCCAGGCAGGGATGAGAGACCAGTGTATCTGATAGACAGGCTGCTGGCCTGTTTTCTTCGGCTGTCTCAGCACCGCCCTGCCTCAGGGCCTTTGCACTGGCCTTGCTTCTATGTGAGATTACGCCCACCACCAAATCCATATGTTCCTATCACTGCCTTTTGTTTTTAGTGTGTGTGTGTGTGTGTGTGTGTGTGTGTGTGTGCTGTCTTTGTGTTTCCCCTGTGTGACAACTCTGTTTGAAGTTGTGACTCTCCCCTCTCTGCTTCTCACAAAGCAAACGTTGTACCCTAGTGTTTAATACCTGCCTTTCCCTTGCTAGATTAGAGACCCCACAGAGTTGGAGAACGGGATCTGTCTTGTTCACTCTTCTATCCCCAGCCCTTAGAAGAGTGCCTGGCATACAGTAGGCGCTCAGTAAATGTGTGCTGAATGAATGAATGATACATTTGGCCACATGGAGCCCATATTCCTGGAGTCCAGCCGCAGCCACCTCCTGGTCTCTGATCAGGCTCCTGTTACTAAAACATAAGTTTACAAAAGTAGCCGCAGGAATGGACAGTTGGGGGAGCAGCATGTGTAGAGAGCTTTCTCGCCGCCCCGGGGGTGGCCCTGACCTGCCGGGGGACCGAGCCGCGCAGGCCGGCTCCAGGCAGCCGTTCGAGCTGCGTGGTGGGGTGGGCCCTGGCGGCGGCCCCGCTCACCATCCTCACGGGCATGTTTGTTTTGTCCCCTGCAGAACGTGCGCATCGACCCCAGTAGCCTGTCCTTCAACATGTGGAAGGAGATCCCCGTCCCCTTCTACCTGTCCGTCTACTTCTTCAACATCATCAACCCCGACGCCATCCTCCTCGGGGAGAAGCCGCAGGTGCAGGAGCGCGGGCCCTACGTGTACAGGTGCGGACGGAGGGGGCTGGACTGGGTCTCCCGGGCGGGCCGTGTTAGCGGGGTTGGACCCCATTTTACAGATGAGGAAACTGAGGTCCTGAGGTGTGGAGGGGCTTGCTCAGGGTCGGCCTGTGTTTCCCCATCCGGTGTTCTCGTGGTTGAGACTGTGCACTGTGCAGAGCGACCTCCTGGGTTTAAACTGTGGCCTTCTGGAGCGCCTGGGTGGCTCAGTCGTTAAGCGTCTGCCTTCAGCTCAGGTCATGATCCCAGGGTCCTGGGATCGAGCCCCACATTGAGCTCTCTGCACAGCAGGAAGCCTGCTTCTCCCTCTCCCACTCCTCCTGCTTGTGTTCCCTTTCTCGCTGTCTCTCTGTCAAATAAACAAAATCTTAAAAAAAAAAAAAACAAAAGAGGGCCCCAGGCAGAGGTGGCTTTCTGATTGCAGGCAAGGGGCGTTCCTTCCCCGCGCCTCAGTTTCCCCATCTGTAAAGTGGGATGACGGTCTCCGCTGTGGGGTGGTTGTGAGGACTGGATGAGCTAGCGGGAAGCCCCTAGCACAGTGCCTGGCGCAGTGAGCGCCTCGTAGATGCTCGTTGCTAGCGTGTTCTTACCACACCTGCCACAGCCTCTTCGCTGGATCGTGGTCTTTGGGAGAGCGGAGCAGGTCTCGAGAGATGAGGGGCGACTGTTCCGGGATAAGGCCCGATTCCCGGCTCCTGCCCATTCTGCCCTCGGGGACGGCCCCTGTCACAGAACCGCTGTCCCTGCCCGGCTCGTCCGTGGAAGGTGTCTGTGTCAGAGCTGAGCCTGGCTCGCCGAAGTTCATGTTTGTTTCTTCATTCTGGAAGTGTTTACTGAACACCTCCTGTGGACTAGGCACTGTGCCAGTCACTGTTAAAGGCAGACCCAAACCCTCGCCCCACAGAGCTGCCCTCGATGGGAGATAAACTCATGGACACATCAGGTGGCCATAAGTGTGGTGAGAGCGAGGAGGGGGAAGTGTGGAGGGTGCTGGAGGGAGGGGCGTGGCAGGGCTGGTCTAACTGGAGGGTCAGGGAGAACCTCTGCCAAGGGGGCGCTCCCCTAAACGTGGGCAGTGAGAGGGAGGTGCCACTGTGTGAAGATGGAGGGGGAAGAGGGCCCCAGGCTGAGGTGGCAGCTGGTACAAAGGCCCCGAGGCAGGCAGAGTCTGGTAGTCCGGGCAGGAGAAGGCCCGCGGGGCTGGCGTGGTATGAGTGAGGGGGAGAGTGGCAGAGACGAGGCCCTAGCGTTGGATCGGTCGGTGGTGAGAATCTTGGAGGCCACATTAGGAGCTTGATTTGATCCTGTATGCAAAGTAGTGTCGTCAGGAGAGAAAGACATGATCTGATTTCTCCTTTCCGAAGATTCTCTCGCTGCTTTGTGGAGCATGGATTGCAGGCAAGAAGGAAAAATGGCAGCAGCGGCGTAACGCAGCTGAGACTCGCTTGGTGCCTTCTGTGCTGCGGGCGCTATTTGGTGGCTTCACATGGGTTGACCCACTCAGGGCTCAGCACAGCCCTACAAAGTGGGTCTTGTCATCACCCCCATTTTATAGACGGGAAAACGGAGGCCCTGGTAGTAAGTGATGGAGACAGGATGGGAGCCTGGGCCCTCCGTCTCCAGAGTGCACATTCCGAACCACTGTGCTGTGCTGTCTCCCTCAGAGAAGCAGGCGCCTGCGCGGGGGAGGCTGCTATGAAGGATGGCGGCCCCTGGCCAGGGGGAGGGGTGTGTCGGGATTTGGGTGCCCTGTGGGGTGGCTCTGAGGACCCTCCCAGAGTCCCACCGTGGGCTGAGGGAAGGCAGCCGCAGGCCTCAGGGCTCCCGGCGGGCGCCCCGTCCCTGTGTGGCTGGGGCCCACTGACCACC